>JAQFYM010002235.1:0-25151 GCA_034694785.1 Agrenia bidenticulata | reverse complement strand
TAAATGCTGAAAAATAAAAATTTATACGAACCCGGGGCTTCGACATTTAAGCTAAAAAACGGCGGATAAGATAAAAAACCGGTATATGAGTTTGACTGCATTATAATTTACATTTTTGTAACTAATCTAGATCTTTTTTAAGGATCACTTGAAACTTTTGCGTTTAATTAAGAGTGATTAGATTTTTATCAGAAACTAATGGATGACACATCTAAACACATATATACAACAGGCATGATTTACAATGGTACTGATCAATTAACAAGTATATTTGGTTTTTTAGTTAATTGCTTGTCTAAAAATTAATATTAACGCTTTATAAAAACACATACTTACAGAGTTTTCTTTATATAACGTAATTATATGAATACAGTTATATTTACTAATTTACATTGCCAAAGTTCGTGATATCAGTGTAATTTTGGATACTTTTTTGCTGTGAAGGGTTTTACCCGTGGTACATTGTTCATTACAGACAAAACCATATATAAAAATACTAAAGAGAAATTTTACTATAGTAAGTTTTTCTTGTGTTTTTCACTAACGGAAATTTTTTTTTCTATGGGGAATATTTGATACACAACCGCTCTATGGTAAGGTTAATACCTGTTATATTCATTGGATTTATGCACTTTAAAAATAGCGCAAAATATTTACTGCAAAAAATACATGTATTGGTACAACAAAACCTTACCAAAGCCACATTCCTCTCATAGTAAAAGAGCATTTTTTCAATATAAAAAAACACACCCTGAGTATATATTGGTTACAAATTAAATTTAAAAGAATTGCCATTGTAATATTACGACTGTCAAATACGAAACTTTGTAAAGAATATAGTAAGAAGTTACCAAATACTATACAAACGCGGTAAACCAAAAAAACAAGCTTTTAAAATGCAATGTAAAATTAATGTTAAATAAGTGTTTGGTTAATATTTGAGTCTAGATTTTTTTATCCGGTGGCCTTTTTATTTCTTGAACTATGCTACTAAAGTCCGTGGCCTTATTAAGCAGTAAATGCATCATTCTCATCTTTTATAGCAATGAAAAATTCGTCTGGAGTTGCACAATTTCTTTGTTGCTTATTTTTTTTACGAAAAACAATTTATGCATTGGATCAGAGAAGGCAAACAAAAGGATAGATATATAAAGCAATTTCTACATTTTTTTTGTTCGCGGAAAAACTTGCATTTGCAAATGTCAACAGTATTGATTATAAACACACAATTTTAAAGATTGTCTGTTTTAAATATAATAAAAAACTTATAAAGATATATACATGAAGTTCGTCTATAAGAAATGCACGCTACCGTTTTTCTTGGCAGGCATGTCATGCCTCTTCATACAGCAACATACGGGTATGTTTTTACATCAAATATTTAGACTGTAGTGACACGAGTTTTGTGATTTTTCTCTTTTTACAGGTAGGCATACATTAGAGCCTACTGTATCTAAAATTATAATCTTATTTAGTAGCTTTGTTTTCTAATCTAAAACGTAAATTGCGTGTATTGCTGTCTGTCCTGTTTAAAAGTGTTTTTTACGTCCACTTGCATCTTGCAAATTGCTCATAGAACGTTTATAAGATCCCCATAGACAGTAAAGATAGGAGATGTATAAGACTTAAATTTTATACTCTTATTACTTTCTGCGCTTTTATTTGCTCGTAAAAAAAGTTTACTCATTGGCAGTTCGCAATCTCGTATACTTGGTTAAATCGTTGATTGATATTGTTTGGTTGTACCAACTTACAGTTAAGACGATATAAATCAAATTTTCGGTTACAAATATCTATTATATAGACGCTGCATACGGTTTTTTTTGCGTCATATAATAATTTTTGTGTACTTTTGTGCTGAAATGCGGCCATTATTTTATTTCCTGGCCGTTTACCAGTGCTTATGTATCTTCTAATGGAATCAGGTGTAATTTTTTCAGAAATTTGTTTTCCTGCTCATTTTTTCTGCGTATCAACGGTATTAACACAGAATATCACAAAAAAACTGTTTAACTTATATCCTTTGTTTAATGTTCATTAACAGGATAACAAGTATCGCGGTTATATAAGATCGAATTTACAAAAGATATTTTCTATATTAAATTCTTAATTTTAAAATTTGATTTATGAAAAAGTTAACAGCGACCTTAATAATGCCATAAAAAAGTATAAATAAATACAATAAGGCTTTTTTATATTTTTACACGACGCAATCAATCTTAGCATCTACGCAATGACGTGCAAAGCACTGTATTTCATCTTATATTTAATACAATATTATCGTGTTAAGTTATGCACAAAAATGATATTTACATGTTTTTGCGTGCATATAATTTCTAATATATTTCGTATACATTAAAGGGATGAAAACACGATTTTTATACCAATTTTTTCTACGTTTATATATTTTTGTATATGTTTGTATAAAATCATAATAGAACGACAATCATCTATAGCAATGAACGTGAAAACCTCTTTTATACTACTTTAATCTAGTTTTTGCATGCTCATACGTATGCTTTTTTGTTGTTTTAACCGTTTATCATTTGTATTTTGTACGCCCGTTTTTTCCACGTTTTTAAAAAAGCGTAAACTGTAATTGCTAAGCGCCTCATAATATTTATTTTACGTTCGGTATTCCCTGATTGACATTTCCGGTTTGCAAAAAAATGGTTCGGGTGGGTATTTTAAAGTTGTGTTCATTTCGACCGCTTGGGCTAATCCGCCTAGATTAATTTTTGCAACTGCGCACAAGCCGTTCTCCAACGCTTTTCCAGTCAATGTTGTTCTAAGAAAACGATATAAAAAATATGCAGAAATAAACTTCTGTATAGTAAGACACACGTATAATGTAGCTTCTTTGTATTTATTCTGAAATACATTGTTTTTATCTAGTTAAAAAAAGCACGCAAGCACGGGTTAAATGTAGCAAAAACGTCGATTATTATCGTGTGAATCTTTTATTAGTACATGGTTTGTGTTATTGTGCGTATTTTACATTTTTTGTTATATTAATGCAAACGTAAGTAAAGAATGATTCACTTTTTAGTACAAAAAAAGTTATAGTTACTTGTGGCAAAACATATGCAATAAAAATATAATAATTGCTATACGAACACTGCAAAGACTCAATTAAGTATTAAACAAAAGGTTTTTTAATAAAAAAAGTAGCTCCACTTATAGAAAAATGCTGCAGTAATGCTTGACTTAAAACTGATCATATTTGTAAATATACTGGCTTTTTTTTAATGTATTACATTTTGCGTAACTTTTATGCAGCCGGATGCAAAAACTAGATGATTAGATTTATAAAAAAAGAAATGGAAAATTTTTTTCCTTCTACTTTTTTATTTTAAAAAACGCTAAAAATTTTTTTTAATGTGTTAGTTACTAAAATTTAGGTAGAAACATAAGTTTTAAATATATATACATTATTCGTCAAACAATATATGCAAAAAAGTAGAAGAAAAATTTTTGATATCTTATTAAGGCATTAAATACAGCATGCATAGCCGTTATGTTTTTTTTTGTTGCAAATTAATGCAAATTTTTATGATTTTTCAGTATTAGTTCACGTTATTTAAAAATAAAAGCGTACTAAAAACAAAAACCTAAAACATTGCCCATTCAGGACTTACAAATATTTATAAATTATATTTTTGCTAAAATAATAGCCATGGTAGTGCTGTTTCCATTTTTCATATGCAAAAAAAAAGGTTTTTTGTAGTATGTGTACAATGAAACTACCCTGAAATTTTTTATTTTTAGGAATATATATAATGCCATAGTATCCAGTATACTGGCGTTTTATATATACACAAAACGCAGCTCTTTTTTTTGGTACAAATACTTTAGTCTTGTTCTACAATGTGCAACTTAAAAACTGCAAAAATTGCTTTTAATAGGTTATAATTCAGTAATAGCTGTATTAAATTTTAGTTGCATTTTATTTTCGTTTAAAAAATTCTATTGTTAGATTTCCGTATATAAGCGATCAAATAAAAGGGCCAAAAAAAGCGCCGAAGATCAAAAACGCCAAATTTTTTATGGGCCAAAACCAAAAATTTCTGACACCAAACAGGGCCAAAAGTTACCCGAGGAAACAAATTTTTGGACCAATAAGAAATTACCACCCCAGTTTGCATAAATTATTTTTTTTGCGCTCAAATAATTTTTGACCGTATTAGTAAGTATTTTTGTTTTCGACCCACATAAATTTTTATCTTAATGTATTTATGGCACTTTTTCTTTCACCCTGTAATTCGCCTTTTTTATTTACGGGCTTTAAGTGGGTCACCTAATGTATTTTAATACTTTTTGTGTTTAAAAAAGAATTATCCGGCACAACTTTTGTATATGACATAAAAATCTTTTTTTTAAAAAAAAAATAAAAGCAATTTTGGAGTAAATTTGCGTATCAAAATATGTTTACCCAATTAAATATACAGATATATAGAGGGGCTCAGTCATCCCCTTTATATTTACGTTCAAAAAATTATATGGACGATACTTACCGTCGCCTTACTGATACCCCTTATATATCCTTTACTAAAGAGTACTACAGCATATTTATTTATTTGATTTTTTTCGAGTCTCTGTTAAACCAAGGTCCGTAAATTCAATAATGACTGCGGCTTTGTAATTGCTCTATACGCCAACATACTAACCATCAGCATTATAGTAATTTTATTTCACTCTGTCGTTCCACACCTTCATTGTACATTTTTAACATTTTTTATACATAGCCATAAAAGCTATACTTAATAAAAAAATAAAAATCTATTATTCTTTTAAATTTGTTCATACTTATTTTTTAGAATGCCTCTAAAACACTATAACTCTTTTCCATATGCATTCAAGACGCTTATTTTGTCTGCAAAATCGCGCATATATTCGTCAAAAAGTAAAACCAAAAAAAACTGATTAATACTAATTTTTACTAGGTGAAATGATGTAAATAAATTATAACAAAATAAGTACTATTTTGTAAACAATAGACATGTTGTTTTTGCGTTTTTTATTTTTAACTGAAAATACAAAAATGTAAAAATAGTAATAAATCGTCAAAATTTGGTTTGACGCAATTGTCATATTTGCGCATTTTTGCGTCATTGTAGGACCAAGAGTTCGAAAACATCGACATTTAAATATATGTATGCTTATATGCTGTTGAAAATAGTGATAATAAAAATTTAGTGCTATGAAATTTCCTTTACTTACTTTTGAATTGCATTTTATAGAAAAACTATATAATACTATATATAATTGTAAAATATTTTCGTTTTTGCCTTATTATGTAATAAATAAAAAAAAATGTTGACAATAGAAAAATCTATCTTTATGCTTTTCGCTAAATCAAAAATTTTTTATATCTCCCTTATAAAAAAATATATATATATTTTTTTGATAAAATAGTAATTTCAAAATTTATGGTTTTGTAGAACTTATATCTGTGTAAACTTTTAAACTGGAACCATGATCTAAGCGAACAATATACTCTAATGGTCAATTTTTTTTCCGTGTTTTAACGTGCTTTTAGGTTGCAATAAGTAAAAATACAAAATACAAAAGCAACCTAATTGAAATATCTAAAGATTTATTTGCATTTAGCGGATTTAGGCATATATATCCTAAAAAAATATATAGAAACGTAGAATAAAACTATTTTTCTACGGTACGCGCTGTTTTTTATGCCTGTAACTTACGGCGGATAAAGCTGTTACACCCGATGCCGTAAAAAATCTGTAGCCACTACTTAAGGTTATCATAACATGTTTGCTATGCATCGAACATTGTGCTCTAGTAACAGAAACCTTAAAAAATGTTTATTTTTTCTGGAAAAAGATGTATTTTTAATCTAAACAGGACAATACTTTACAGATAATACAACACTTTTTAAACCTTAAAAAGCATTTACAAAGTTAATATAAATTTATTTTCATGGATTTAAATTTTTAAAAATATAATCAATTTACTATTATATCAACAAAGTACGTCTTTTTTTTGTTTTAAAACTAAAGTATACTATTTTTTATTGATCTCTTTATTGCAGCATAAAACCATACAAAAACAAAAAATTAAAACATAAATTCAGCACGTAATACATCGTAAAAAGTATAAAGAGTGCAACTAACACATTAATTAAAATAGAAATCTTACTATTAGTGTGCAACCAGCCTAATTTCGTAAAACATGTGTAATCACAAAAATTTTCTTTTTTCGTTTTTACTCTATTAAAACAATACTCAACTACAGGTATATTTTTCCTAAAGAATGAATTGCAAGAATAGCAGCTAGTAGAACTTTCTTGTCAAAAAAAGCAACAATAAGCATTTTTTATGTCTAAGCTGTAAGGACCCGGGAGTTAAAAGATTTATTCTATATAAAAATGTTTTTAAGGACTTTATCGTAAAAAATAATTGCTTTTGACTCATTTAGTTTTTTTTTAATCTGTAGGGATATAATTTATTTTAATTACAGAAGCAGTACAATAAAAGTGAAAAAAATGCCAAATTTGTAAAACACAGATTTCTAAATAAGCAATATTTGCGATTTTTTTTTTTGCTTGCTTTATTCGTGCAATGCATGCTTTGTTCAGGTAATGTGGTACTCGTTATAGAAATCGTTTGGTTTAATTTAGAAAATTTTTTTATTTGGATAAAAACATCGTTATGAATATACAAAAATCATGGTTTTAATGTAGGTTTTGCTTGATTTGTTAAAAGCCATTTGTGATACACTATGCCTTTGTTATTAAGAAGTTTGTATATTTTAAAAACTAAAACCAGGTTACAAACTTGTTTTTCAATTGTCCAAAAAACAGAATTAAGACCGGTTCGATGTTATATATAACTGGACAATGTTTTTATTGCTAAATATCGTTTTAATAGATTTCTTTTTTGTCGGCAGTAATTTTACCCCTTTTTTCGCCACAAATAATATTGTGAATCATACCACTTTACATGCTTTAGACACGGAATAGTTATTTGTTCAACAATCGTGTAAGACTTTATTATATACAGCCTGATTGTATACCAATTTCTAAAAAGAGCAAATAAAGCAATTTAATAACTTTTTTGATATGTTTATAATATGGTGTAATAAGCTGTTAAGTCCAGCATACGCAACTAATGGTCAAAGAAAGCAATGTTTTTGCCAAGTGTGCAATGGGCCAGGTAGGATTTTAAGTTTACTACAAGAACAATGGTTTATATAGAAAAAGACTACATCAGCTGCGTGTAGGATGTCTTTTCAATAGAAAGTTGTACTCTGTAACAGCACGTGTCTTTTTATATATAATCATAACAGTGAATTAGTTTTTTAAGTCATTTTAAGCTGTCACGGGTAATATGATATGGGGTATTTTCTATGATACGTAAAATTTTTTTTATATTTCATTGGCTTGTTTATTTTCTGCATTGCTTGTTTAATCACACACAGCTTAAACCATATCAAGAATTGTTTTAAAGGTACTACTTAAGATTTTACAGCACAAAAAGTTGTATATTATTGAAGATTTGTTATGCTTTTTTATGCTAAAATTGCGATTTAATAAATTAATTTTCTACATATTACAAAAAATCGCTGCACCAAAATGACCCAGTAAAAAATGGGCACATATTATTTAAGAGGTATGTGTGATTTAACCTGCCTTCTCTACTAAAAGCAAATAAATTCTACCAACAGATTTTGCCCCATGATATATTTACGAATATGCAACTTTAATTTTTATAAGTCGAGGTTATTTTAAAAGTTACATGATATCAATTTAAAATGCTTTTTGTAGATGTTTGCCGTGCAAACAAATTTATATACAATAAATATCTACAAATAGTTGTATTTTTGCACAGATTTCTCATATATTTGCAAGTGTATATACCTTAGATAGCTTGTGTACTATCTTGTATTTGCGATCCAAGATACAAATTTAAAACATATAACGAAGACAAACAACATCATGTTTTTTTTTTACTTTTTTAGTTGACATCTATGACGTCTTGATTACTTTACAGCTACAAAATGCAAATACTACTATCGTAAAATGCGTGAGATAAAATTGAAGTAGTTTTGCTTCAATGTTAATTTGGAAATATTTTTATTGTACGTGGTAGTTTTACTAGTCTACAAAAATATATAAAATGTTACATTTTCGTTAAATGTGCGTTTAAATTGTACTTATTAACAGGTGAATTCATTGTAAACACTAATCACTTAAATCCTTAGAATTAGTTTTTCGGTGCTTACATGATGCATATAAAAACCATATTTTTAGCGTAAGTATATTTGAAAACACTTTTTCTGGCAATGATGTTTGCTAAAATGTAAAAAGGCTACTGTAATGACAATTGCATAATAATCATCTATTGTTTTTACGTATGAGTAAAAAACGTCAAAAACTTATGTTTTTGGAATATTAATCAATATTATTCTGCAAAAAAACGTAGTTTATGTATGTATTACACTATTTTTCCAAATTTAAAAAAAAATAAGTAATTAAAACAAATTAATTTTTTTTGCCATATATAACAAACACATCTATATTGTGTATTTTATAATATAAAAAATGTGTCGTTATACAACTGTAACATTTTTTGACTTTAAGGATTGCCTTTACCAAGGTTCTTAGATGAAATATCTCATACTTGTCGTGTCTCATAATTTTGAGCGGTATGTGAAATTCAATCTGGTAGACCTTTTTACTATACAACAAAACAAACATTTTTAAAATTTTTGTATCATACTATTATATCTTATTATATCATAACTCTTTCAGCTAAAAATATGTATATTATTGTGGCGCGCGCAGCGCGTCACCCGTGTGGCCCTTTTTAGGCGTAAAATAAATACAAATAAAACAATAACATCATCTAAATTGCAAAAAAAAATATTTTCTAAACATATTTTGCAAAAGTTATACATTTTTTAGATTTTCGATTTTTTTTTGAATTTTTTTTGAAAAACGATGAAATCAAAAAATATCTTATTTTTTTCAAAAATTTTTTTTTTTAATAAAATCTACCAACTATAAATTAATTTGCATATATTCGTTTTTGCTTATTTTTTTTCTCTGGCTCGGGGCGGGCTACGCACGGGTGGCGCGCTGTGCGCGCCACAATTATTATGGATAATTTGCACGGTTAGTTGGTTATTCGTAATTCTATTTTATGCAACACTTGGGGCAATTTAATCTTGAAACAAAAAACACATACATATTCATGTTATTAGCAAGGAAGGGAAAAGTATGAACATATTGTTACTGGCTATAAAGTTGTTGTTTTTCGTAAAACAGTTATATCGAGTTTTTCTGCTTAGCATTTGTTTATTTTTTTTTGTCTCTAAAGACAATTTTGTTTTTTAATTTCGCAACGGTTTTTTCGTTTTTTTTTGCCATAACTTATACAAATGAAAATAATGTTTTACATTAACCCCGCAAAGATATTTGACAAAACTATTTTGCTTACTTTTTTTGCGTGAACTGACTAGAAAAGCATATTTATATGCAAGAAACCCAATGATAACAGTATAAAGCAAGAGAAAACCAAGTAGTCATTAATTTTAGCATGAACACCAAAAATCAAAACTTGCATAAGCATTTGCAGTTTTGCCACAGGGAAAAATTTCAAAATTATACTTTGCTTTTTTTTTTATGCCTCAAAAAATAAATTGTCGTAGGTAGTATAATAGTTGGCGTTAAGCAAAATAACAAAGATGTTTGTTTGTAATCGTGTTGTATTGCAAGTATTTGCATATTATTATTAAACTACTCAATGAAGTGTATACAATGACATTGTAAAATATAGCGGATTGAAAACTAAACAGGCATTTTACAGGTCGTCATAAAACACAGTTTGATATATACATCCTCAAATAGCATTGTTGATGCGCAATTCAAATAAAAGAATGTAAGAAATTATTCCTATATAAATATATTTAAGTTGTGTTTACTTGTTAAACAAAGAAAAAACAGCATTTGAAAGCACCAAACCGCGACTAAAAGTGTTTTTTATAGTTTTTTAGTACCCGTTTGTATCGTTTTAAAATTGCGAATAACAGATTAAAATTAGGAAAACATAAGTTTTGGTGTATTATAAACGACATAGAGGGAATGCGTAGTAGCAAATATGTGCATTACCATGTAATATTTTGTTTTATGTATTTCTGGAAGTCTTTTATGACATGTTTACGGGGCAGGGGTTGTGAAATCATAAATAGTATGTATATACCTAGTTATAATGCTTTTAAACGTTAAAGTCGTATTTTACTATGTATAAAAGATTGTAATATAAGAGTTGCAATATAAAGTATTATTTATAGTTTTATAATAATATATTCATGTTTTAAACTAAAAAAAACAAAACCCGCATAATACTATGTTACATAAAATGTTTATTTTTACAATGAAATAACATTTCGTATGCAATTTTATTTTGGTAAAAAAAGGGTTCTAACAGCAAAGCAAAGACAAGAAATATCAAAAAAATTTAAAAGAAATAAAACAGGTATTTTATTTGCCATATGGATGTAAATAGAAAAAAGCACAATTTATGGTCATAAACAATATATGTTTGATATGTGCAAATATTTTTTATGACGTCTTTTTTAATATCAAATAAATAGAGAAATTTATTTCTAAAGCAGAATTGAAAAGCAGAACTTGCAGTTCAAACGACTTTTTATGCTGACGTTGCGATTTTAATAACAACAAATCTGCTTCGAAAAAAATACACATAGAAACAAAAATATAACATACGGATCGAATCGCAAATACTAGATATGTGGCATAAAATATATACTATAAAAAGCAATTAAGAATTTCTGTAAAATGTCGAATGATTTTGTTTTAAACTTGGCAGGATCGTTATTTCTATTAAGATGTAAACCTGAAATTTCATGCTGAACGTTTAAATATTTTTTTGTATTTATTTTCTATCCGTAATAAACTAAAAAGTATCTAAAAAAGCACGAAAGACAGCTAAAATTTAAAAGTTTTTTCAGGATAAAAGTGCTTCAGGTAATTAACTTATAAACCTGATATCCGCTGAAAAAAGTGTTGCACACTTTACATATAAGTATTTGCTCTTATAAGCATTTTAGGCGATAATACTTGTCATATACAATCACATAAATTTTATTAAGTTTAGATTAATGTAATACCTAGATGTATTAGCCCAATGGCAAACACACAAATTAAGGGGCCCGGGGGCACTTTTTTGGGGGGGGGGTCCCCCTTCTTTACAAAAAATTTTGTGCAAAAATATGTGCTATGATGGAGGCTTTATCTAAATGATTTTTTTCTGTATACAGATCATATGTTTTAATATTTATAAAACATCAGTAAAAATTAAAACGAGTATGAGAAGCGATATAGCACATTAGTATCGGTCTATGTATTGCATTGGCCTATGCAAATTTGTTTCTAGCATTACAAACAAAAAAACTTTCAGCTTTGCATCCATATCTTTTAAATGTTTTTTTTTGCAAAAAAAAATGACTTTGTTTTTTTACGTTTTTTTTTTCGCTAGGTATAAAACTATTTTTGTTATAAAATTTTAATGCTTATTTTTTTATAAAATACAAATTTCTTTAAGCATCAAACAAAACCTCGCTATATATGCTATGCTGATACAATTTCAAACAATATATTAACTTTAAATGCCAGAAAAAAGTTTTTTTTTTTTTGTTTTCATCTTTTACAAGAAACGCATCTTTTGCATTTATATTACAACATTTAAATGGCGACGTAAAGAGCTAGGATGAGCAGGTGGGTATGCGGTCAAAGCCTTCTCTATATGCTGTATCATCATTATGGTATTCATACGCAAAAAAAAACATATTGTAAAAAAAAATCAGTTCTTTACCGTTTAGTCAGTAGTTGTCAATGCACAAATGACTGCATTTAGGTGCATGTCTTTAATTTTCACCCCCTTTTAAACAATACACACGCACTTATTTTGTACATAGTTTTATTAAACCATGCATTTTCTACCAGACTAAAAAAAACAATTTACGCATACCCAAAAGTCTAAACATACAAGGCAGTTAGACATTCGTCTTTTTGTTGTTTTTAATATATATTGTCGTTGATTGACTACAATCAGGTGCTTTAGTAAAAAATTGTTTGAGTCGTGTAACATTACAAAATATATACAATTTAACGCTGACGTAGGTTGCAAACATCCAAATAAGTTTTTATATCTAAAAAAAGAAAAAATGTAATTTTTGTGGTTTTTTTGCATTTAAAATATATGATGTACAAAATATATATTTTTCTCACCCTAGAGTTTGTCATGTTTGTATATACAAAAAAAACAAGTATAACAGTGATTTTTTGTATTGTTACTATACATACACACAAGGCATAAGATTGCCTTCAACTTTTTATATATTTTTACGGCAAAATTAAAAGTCATAAGTAAAATAATATTTATCATGGATATACTGTTGCCAAATTCTTTTTTTTGCGTACACAAATTTGCACTTATGTGTTATTAAATGCTTAACCTTATCTTTCCGAATATAAAATTACAGCCACTTTTTTTCGTAAAACAGAAGAAAGTGCACACACTAGTATGTGTCACCACAAAATAGTTATGATGTTATCTAACAATAATATATAGTAACACAAAAAGCAAAATAAAATACAAGAAAAAAAAAATGTTTTTTACTATAATAAAAATAAATATGCAAAACCTTAACTTTTCATGCACATATTGAAATGAATTTTCTGCTTGTATTAAAGTTTGTATAAATATCAATTTTTTTATTTTAGGGCCCCCCAAGCCAGGGCTTCGGGGCATAAGCCCCCAAGTGCCCACCTACCCCCGTTAGTCTGCCCCTGTTGTAGCCGTTGAAAAAAATTTACAACTGTGTACCATACTAAGAACATAAATTTAATCAACTATCTGTGTTACAATTATGCTTTTTTGCTGCGTCAACGACACTCGGTAAGACAGATAAACTATGGGTGCATAGATTTGCAGTATATCAATGTAGAACACAATGCCTTTTTAATCTGCATGACTATATACAAAAAAAAATACAGCTAATTGAGGGTATACATTCTATACACAGACCGTGCAATTAGTTCTGTAAAAGTTACAGAGCGCCTATATAACTTTAGAGCGGTACTTGGCGGCTCAAATCTAACGGCAATTTTTTGAATATAACATTACATATATTTTTTTTTGTGAGTGTAGCATATTTACTTTTTGTAGATAAAACTCCTACATTGTAATAAAAAGGCTTGTTTCATCATTTTACGTCTAAAAAAGTGTAGTTTTTTGAGTTATATAGCTGCAAGTTTTAAATAAAAGATGTATAAGCTACAATATCTACGTCGCATTTAAAAAGAGTGTGTATGCATCACAGTTTGTATCGTAATAACATGTTTAAAAGAAATCAATTTCTTTCCGAGAGTAAAAAACTTTTGTTTTCAAGAGTGCACTGAAAACGCTACTATTTGAATAAGCCTCGGGCTAAATTCCTGTAGACAAAAAACTAAAGAAATATACGAACTTTATGGTTGTTGTAATTCCATACTTTTTTAGCCATTTTTTTGTATTCATAACATGTAACCGAGACAAAAGTAAATACATGCAACAAAGGGGTTCATCTGACCATCTAGTAAACACGAATGCAGAGTTGACTAAAAAATGCTACAGTTTACGTTGTAAAAATAAACTATAGATACTAGAAAACGGCATTTATGCAATTTTCACTTCGTAGAAGCAGAAGGAAAAAAAGCGTATATGCTCTTTTTACAAAATAATTTTTTGCGAAGGATTATAAAAGCAATGTATTCCATAAGTATTTAAGTATTACAGATAAATAAAACTATATATCATGTTATTCTTATCTTATGAAACAACTTTGCCCAAAGCAAAATAGTATTTATGCATTTAAAAGTTTATACTAATTTAAAAATAAGAATTGCAAACATGATATTAAATATAGCGAGCATTCTGATTTTAAAAACGATAAAAAGCACAATATGCAATTTGGCGACAACAACTTCTGTTATATAACGCTTTTATCTACTGCGCATTAGAAACGTCGCAATGAAATAACTGCATTATAAGCCTGAACTAACAAAAAAAGCTTGTTATACGTATCCGAGTAATAATTGGGATTTTTATTGTACAAAATCTGCATAAAATCTCATAAGTATCATATTTATGTATAACTTATTTTTTAAGACGCTTTTTTCGGTGTTTTTAGTATTTGATATCAAAGTTGCTTATACAATAAACAAAGAAAAGTTTAGCTGTATCTTATAGTAAAAAGTAAGTTTTGATAGTTGTTAGATGAGTAAGACTATAAACATACTATATATCTGGTTCAAATATAAATTAAAGTTGTTTACGTAGACGCAATACAAGAACATAGATTGAATATTATGACAACAACCAACAGGCATATTAACAGCCGTGCACATTTACACGTGTGTAAAATAGCAACTAAGCTCTAGTTCAATAATAACGTTCCTAGTCGTTTTTGAAATACTTATAAGCAGAAATTCAGCCTTAATAAGTATTATTAGTAAATGCAGTTGCAAGACATGTCCTGAATCTATTTAGTTCTGTAATCCGACCCTTTTTTTTACTCCAATAAGCACATGTATTGTCTGAGAGGTTTTTATGTATATGTTCTTGTCATAGAGAATCTCTTGCATATAGATTTTTGTACGTGGTTAGCACTGTTGTGCTTTTTAAAGCACAAACTTATTTGTCGGCGCGTTCTTTATTCTTAATTTGCACAGTGCAAGATAACAAACAAATGACCTAAGTTCTATACCTACAAGCTGGTAAGATACTGTATATGATCTAAAAAATTATTACTAGTTTGACATCTTTGTTACTACATATATGATCATAATCATCTTTCAATTATAATACCAATTTATATGTCGTTACAATTTTTTGGTTTTTTTTTGATCTTTGGATTTTTCCACTTTTTTTTCATTAAACAATTTTGGCCTTTTTTTACTCGGTAAATAATATCTGTGTGTTTTGCAACTATTTAATACTACCAAAAAAAGAAATGGTGGTTGTATTTACGTTCATTAAATCTTATTGATTTGTTTTTCAGTTTTTGTCAACAAAAACAGAAGATCGTATGATATATCTTTTTTGTCGCTTTGTAATTCTGTAGATATATTTCTGGCTCGTATATCAATGTCGGTGACATCTATTATCGTTAACAAAAAAAATTAAAAAAAAAACTTTATACCAATTTTTTAAAAACGCTCATAAAAATGATATTGGCTTTACAAAGATACATATTTAGCTTCTAAAAACTCATCCACCTAAATACTGTACCAAAAAAAACCAAGGTACAATTGGTAACGAAGGGGCAAGTTTTTTATATTTATTGTATTAAATTGTATTGTGTTGGTAAAATCCAGGCAAAAAGAACGGTAAATCAAGTATGCGTATTGGATAGAACATGTCGCAATAAACCACGTTCTTTGTGGTTAAGCGTATTAATCCCACACAAATTTTTTACCACGTATCCTAAAATCTCCCGTTTTATTATTGTACCTAATACTTTAGATTTGCAAGTCATTGATAAATATTTTTATATACTGTAAAACCTTGTAAATTAGCTTTTCAACTAACATGATCAGCTTCTCTAGATTTCTTTACGTGCACAAACATGTATTCTCCTGTCAATAAAATACAAGGCGGAAGTGCAAATAATACAGTATTTTCATTGGGTTGTTTTTGTGTTTCTTGGAATTTATGTCCAAGTGAAAAATCTATTGATGACTACTAGGGCTAATGCGAGTAAAAAATACAAGCATCGTTGCATTTCACATATGTCAGTACAAAATGCAGCAAAGCAGGTACAACTATTATTTCCGTTGTTTTGTTGAAATTATTGTATTTTATCCTGGCCTGATACATAAAAAATATCCTTATAACTTCGTAAACATTTAATAGGAAAAATTGTACCCTAAAAAGTCAATTATAACAAAAAAGCTGCGCTTTTGTTTTTTTTTAAATTTTATTCGTACTTTATAATCTAATTGGAAAAGGCTTAGGGATTTATTTAGACTTACAGAATATTTTTTAAATACGTACAGTCATATATGTGAAGCATTTGCAAACCCTTAAAAACGTAGTTAAAAGTTTGATCATGTATTTACACCTAGTTGTCATTAGTTTACCTCCAACTCTCCTCATTTATTTAAAAAGTTTTTTTTTGCTCGGATGAATCAAGTTGGTTATATATGCGTAAAGTACCGCATATAAAATGTATGAGACCTTGCATATTAACAGGTCCTTACATGTTTCGTATGCCAGTATTATATTGTAAAATACATTCTTTAATTTTTTATCTTTGCTCTTTACTAAATCTAATGCAGTATTCAAATATCACCACTAAAGCATCTGATGAGCGGAATTGCTACACGACTATCTGGCAGCTTAGTTATAAAAAACTAAATAAAAATTAGTCGTTGGTATAGATGTCGATTCAATCATGTTTGGGACACAAAGGAAAATATAGAATGCTTTTTTCGTATGATTTATTGTAAAATCTACACGCAGTGACGTTAAACGTATAGCAGGCGCAAACACCATATCTTTATCGCTTTTTAGTAGAATTTTGGTTTTTTGAAATTTTTTATTTGTCAAGCTTTTACAAGGTAATCTTAAAAACTACGGAAATTGAAAAACCGTGATTGTATATTTTCAGTATTTTTTTACATTATTGATCTATTTCACCGTTTTTGTTCTAAGGAATGCTAGCTTATCGCCTAGAGTGTAATGGTCTTGTCAAAAAGTTAACAAAAACTATTTGATTTTTTACGGATAGTATTTTATATTACGTTTATCTAACTCGATAGTCTTTTTTTTTATTCTATTATATTTAAGTTATTCTTGTAATAATAATTGCTTTTTTTGTATTTATAATCGGTAAAAAAAAATACGCAAACTTGGCGCTTCGCGCAAATTTTGCTATTTCGCATAAGCCGTGTTTTTTGCGTATCAGTCAAAGGCTGTATCTGGAATCAGGGGAAGTAACAAAGTTCAATAATTTAGTCTGGTTCCTGGATCTTTTTCTTCGCCACAGTTTCCTCTTGACCTGTAAGCAGAACGTACGCTGCTGGGCTTTGCACAGCTTCGTCATCTGTATTTAGTAATAAGTCAGCAGAAAAGGAAAAAAAACGCCAGTGGCGTACGCAGGGGGGCAGGGGTGAGGGTCGTGCCTTACTAGGACAAAAAAAGTAGCGCCTTAATTGTAGGACATCATTTTTGTGCAGATATTTTTTTACTAAAAATTCTAAAGAAAAAGAATTTAAGATAGAAAATTGTAAAAATAAATAATAAGAAATAGCACTTTTTAAATCGTGTTCTTAACCCTTTTTGTTGCATCACACTGACAGCCCCTGTCTAGAAAAAATTTGGGGTACGCCACTTTGACACGAGGTAACAATTTTTACTTGTTTAACGTGCGGAGTATTTTCTGCTATAACGTGACTTAAAGTCGGAAAAAATCTTTCTGTCGTATTATGGTTGTTTTGTCGTTTTAGAAGTCCATTGCTCTGTATATCGGTGATGGGTTTGACGCAAACACAGCTTTAAAAGCTATTTAAAGAACGTAAAGAATTCAAAACTATTGCTACAAGCAAAATAAAAAATGCGTACCGAGCATTATTTAGGCGCCACGTTGTGTTTTTTTGCAAGTTTTAGTCAAAATTATTCTTTTTGCGTTTATTCACTTTGTACCGTCTTGTATAGAGGTACTAATAAATAGAGCAGGCAAATAAAAACTTTGAAAGCTACATTGTTACTAGTTTTTAAGTAAACGCATATAGAGTTATCGTTTGTCAAGCAAATTATAAATATAAAATTTTTTATTATGGTACCTGGTGTTAAGAATGCTAGTTATTTAGTAATGATTCTAGGTTTTTGGGCAAATAAAATGCTTTAGTTATAGTTGTATAAAAAAAATTATCCAAACACAATAAAATTATCGTTTTGGATTTTATGTATTTTTTTAAAAAACCTTATAATTGTATGAGGCCGGTTAATTTTGTATTTTTTCTAGTGTTTTTACATTGATATATGACTACTAATTTTTCTTAGTTCATAATTACTATATTTATATTTTTTCCTGTGAAATAAAAAAAAAAAGTACTTATGCACAAGTATCTTATAACATAAAGATCAGTCGATTTATATATACTGCCTACTGGTTTTTAAGGATATAATAAATCTTTTTATGGTGGCAGTCACCTGTAAGAAAAGTAATATTTTGCAATGGTGAAGTCGGGTTGTTTTTAAGGTGTTTTTTATAAAACCAACACTTTTGTCAGTTTACAATATTTTTAAATATTTTTTGGCATTGTTTCGGACTTTTTAATATTGGAGTTATGTATACGCTTAAAAGTCTGTAAAATAAACAAAGCCTAAATTGACGTTTAAAGGTGTCAAGTTGCTTGTCTAAAATATTTTTTTTAATACGTATCCCCTATACAAAAAGCTATGGTGCATAAGTGTATAACCAAATGATGCTTGTGCTGTGTGCAATATCAACTGCCTTTTATGACAAAAGAAGGTTCGAATTTAATAAAAATTGATTTATATAATTTATAACGAACCAATTCTATTCATATTAATTACTATTATGTTTGATGTTTTTTTTTTAATTCGTTAGAAAAATTAACTATTTGCTTTTTACTAAAAAAACGCAAATCTTACAAAAAAAATGACTCTGACTGCCTGTTTTGTATGTAGCTATGTTTAAACCATATTAATACAGTTTACGCGTGTTACATTTGTACCAAATGTTTTTTTATCAGTAAAACAATATTCGCACCAATATACTAATAACTTCCAGCTTTTCTCTACCGTAATAATGCCGTAAATACAAGTGGCTGAGCAGCATGCACATTTAATAGGACGAAGGCACTTTTTCTAGAAACCCTTAATATATTTTTAAACTTTTTTTTAGTTGTAGGCTGTGATCCAATCCAAGTATTTATTTTTATATTTGCTTATATCGGTATTGCAAGTTTTGCCTATTTTAAGTTTGCATAACATAAAAACTTGTTTTTTTCGACGTATATTCATTATATTTTTGTAAATGTAAAAAACATAAAATTACTTAAAAGTATACAAAGAATTTAAAGAATAGATGGAACGTGCACACCAAAAAAGTCTTCGTCAAAATTTTGGCAGCAAATAATACAGATTATTTGTAAACCTCGTAAAATTATGTCTATTTTAAGACAATTTTTTTTTTACAAACATAATTCCAACACGGTTTATTTGCAGTTTTGTCTATGTGCGTAAAAAACCTGCAACAAACTAATAAATAGTATGCAAATGACAAGTATACTACAAAAAAATTCAACCTTATCAACAGTAAACTGTAAAAAAACTTTGACGCAATTTCTATTATAAAAAAATGACACTGAATTTGTAGTTAGACAGTGACATAGAGTAATATAACAACACAAGTACATACAAGGCAAAAAAACTTGCAATTATAACATGTGTGTTATATATTTTATAAATTTTTAAAAAGATAAAGCATTTTGAAAAGCACATTTAAGTCTTTCATAGAAAAATATGTCTTTTAAGTAACGCGCATAACCACAGTTACAAAGAAATACAAAGGCATGCAGCGATTGTTGTATGTTCGCTTTTTACAAAGAGGTAAAACATAAAATAAGTAATTAAAGTGAACATAGCTGCACGAATACACAATAACCTAGTAGATACTACGTAATCTCAACATCATAACTTACCTTATTCTTGAACAACAGTGTAAAAAAACCTAGACTTTTCCGTGGTTGTTTTTTTAACAGTAAACATTTATTTTTTTAAAAAAAATTTTAACTGTCTTAATTTCGGATGTCGTAAAAATATGAGTTTAAAAAGTAGAACAATTATAAAATCGTCAATTTTTTTTAATGTGTTTTTTATCAACAGTATGGTTTATAATATATACATTTTTTTACCATACAAGTTAAAAAAACGGTGTTTTAAAAAATCACACATATTACACAGATAGATTTTGCGTAAATGTTTATAAATTTATAAAAAAAAACTCGTAATAAATAAAACGTATTTGAGATATCTTTTTCGTAAAAAATGCCCTTTTTTTACTTGCATAAACTAGTTCTCTAATTTTTTTTTGTTTTAAAAAGGTTTTATTCAAAAAAGTTCGGGACGCCCATAGCTCCAAGCTTTGTGCCCCATAACTAGGATTCTTCATTACCGTAAGTTCGCATCTGATCATTTGTTTACGCTTTTGTAGTTTGTTCATTTTTAAAGGTTTTATATATAAATTCCAAAAAAAACTACACTTAATGTACAAACCGAAGAAAAAATGTATGTTTTCTTGTTACAATAAACAGAATTATACAAATAAAAGTACAAGTTGTTCCCATAAATGTTGTAGTATTTTATAAACTTGATTGTCAAAATGTTAAATGTGTCAGGCTTAATTTTGTTTTTGTAAAAACATACATAAAAGATAAAAACGGTGCCTTTTTTTTCAAGCACTTGTTTTTCACAATTTAAATATAATAAATTTTGTAAAGGCATTTTTTTTTTTGTGATATAAATATAAAAAAAAAAGATTAATAACTCAGAAATCTTTTAAATTCAGAATAAAACTTATTAATGATTTCTGCAGTTTTTTTTGCACTTTTCTAATCACTAAGAGTTACTTGTGTGTTTTGTTGATCGCGCGCAAAATTTTAAAGAAGATAACAGCGCGCTTTTTTTCTTAGATTTACAAGTATTTTTTTGACTGTGCGCTGAATTTTTTTTTCTAACTACGATCGTTAAGCTAAATAGATTTTGTGGGTTGTAAGTAGTCTTGTGGCAAAATCACGGTATAGCGTGTAAATTATTGGCGGACGCCAACTGTCCAATAACACACATTACAGATATAAATGCAGCCTAGCGTACAAAAATTCCACAATAGCTTTAATATCGGCTGGAATCCATCAACGGACAGGATCGAACTGCCTTTAGCTACAGTCGTAACGTTGTTCCATGGTCACATTAGGGCTTTAGGCGGATATGCAGTAATCAAAGCTAAAAAAAGTGGTATAAAAGGAATGGATCGGGAAGTTGCTGAAACCATTGATAAAAAGTGTTATGACTAGTGTGTATCAAGTGGTCACGCTAAAAAAATTACGTGGTTCTTTTTTTTTTGTATTTGTTAACTTTTTATTACGAATTAATATATAAAAGCTATGTGATTTTTATGCTGATTGTATTTATGCTTTTACTATATCTTATACCAAAATAGATAAAAAAACACAATGATCGCATCGGACCAATCTTTCTGTATAAGTACACAGCTATAAATAGTATTTATAAACCGGGTAAAGTATAAAAGTCGATAGCATATTTTTTAATTTGAATAAAAAATAGCAGTATATAAAATATAGCCTTTATTGTATTTGGTTTACGCATATGCTTTTTTCTTGCTATATTCATTCAGGATTAAGTATGCAGATGGACAACTGCTATGTGGCAACGTAAAAAGTAAAAATGAGACTATAAAATAAACCGCTGTATTTTTTTAAAGGTAGAGTAAATGAGTGTTAGTAAATGCACAACAAAAAATTGGTGCACCCGTGTGTCTTTGAAGACAGAAGCTATGCAGTGTTTTAACAGAATATAAAGTAAAACAAGATTGTTCTTAAGGGCCCCAGAAATTTGTTTCACTTTTTTACCGGGATAAAACCACTTTAGTACGCACTTTAAAACAAGTTTTTTGTTTTAAACTAATCAATATGCTAATAAATATTTGATTTGAACTTAAATGAGAGCAATTTTTAGCCTTGCTTTACATTTTTTAGTTGTAAATTTTATCATGACCTTTTGTATAATTAAGAGGGACCGTGTGTTGCAATAAGTGTGTAAAAAGACATACGTTTGACTACAAAACAGCATTTTTTTTGCATAGTGATTTTTGCTGTATTACGTTTAATTTTTCTTGTGTTAAGTTTGTTAACATTAATTATTAGCATACTACTTTTACGTTTTAAGTAATAGTGCTAGCATAAACCTAGATTGCACTACCTCTTGTATATGCCAAAACATACAAAACAAAAAAATGCAGTACGTCAAACTACACATATGCAGCTGATCACATTTTTAGACGATGATGGCTCATTTTTAAATCTTAACAAAGTAAAAACACATCAAATTCATGTAAAGCATACATGGAATCGTATAACATGCTACTTGTGTACTGTAATAGCGAATTTTGCCCTTATATTTTTATAAAAAGAACTTTTAATGCTATCCAAGTGATTGAAATCTTGATTTTTTTTACAATATTTATGTAAAAACATTTGTGGGATATGGGATTCCATTCGAAGTTGTAGATAAATTACAAAAAAACGAACTGTTCAGAATATTATGTTTTATTACCTTTACTCGGTAGATACTTATTGAAATTCATATTTGCTTGTTCACTATAAAGAGACTAGTAATCATACAAAAAATATGTTAGTAGATAAATATTTTTTAATTTTATTTGACGAGACTACGTATGCAAAAGGCCAATGATTGTAAAAATTTATGCACAAGTTGTAAATATAAATCCAAGCGAGCCGATTTTTGCGAATATAAATGAGTTGCCTTGTACCAGTTCTGATAAGCAAGTGCAAGAGATATACTTTATTGTTGCTATTTAACTGGATCATGAGACGAAATTATGCCCTTAAAATATTGTGTAGTAACGGGGCTCGCATATTGCTTAGCAGTGGGAAAGAAAATAAAACACAAGTATACAGAACTTTTTTTACGTTGTGTGCCTAGTATAAAAGCTATATCATCTAGCTTTAGAAATGCAAAAAAATGCACTTCAAAAATATTTTTACTGCAAAATTAAAAAAACGTAAATAAGAAGTAGCAAAATCTGTCTATTAAAAAAGAATTTTAATTAATTTTGCGGACAGATACATTATTATTAAAACAACTTGCACATTTATTATCGAGTCTAATATTTTTTTTGTCCTAATTCTACTAAAATGAAACAGTTCTGCATGTATATTTAATATGATATACCAATACAGAGCTCCATGCATTGATTAGACCCCATTACTAGCTACAATTAATAACATTGTAAGTGAAAATTAATTTCTTGCCAAAAACATATAGCTCCTGGAAAGATATAATTTGCCACTTCTATAACAACTAAATTGCATTTTTAATTGTTGAGAGATACTAAAGTTAAACAATTGAAAGCAAGTTTAAAATGTTTAATGAAAAAAAAACCAGGTTTTTTATGAATAATCACAATTTAAAAAACAGGTTACATAATTAAGTATTATTTCTATTTCTTAATGTGCGACGATAGCAAATAAAAGATGCTTAAATAACTAGAAGTTTCCACGAGCTGATACTAGAAACTTAAATTAGTTGTAGGAATCTACTGTACTTTATTCTAACTCAATTTAAAATTAACGTACAAGTCGTTGTATGCGGCCAATAAATGCAACGAATTTTTGGGGCCCTATTTATAAAATGCAAATTCTTATATATTTTTGGTCCAATTTCTGTCTTTAAATTTTTCATAAAAAAACACTCTGCACAAAAAAAATCCCCTTAAAATTTAAGCACATCTTTGGTTCCTATGGGTTAACTGCTCCCCTGGGTACGCCACTGCTACACATAGCATGTAAGTTTTGCGCTTTTTACGTTGTTATTTTTTTTATTAAAAATCTATACTTTGTTATAATTTGCTTATGGATTTCATGTTATTTACGTTTTAATGTGTATAAAAAAGCTTTGCCCTGTAATCAGCGTTACGCTTGCAGCTCTTTTACACATTGTAACTTAATTTAGTTGTTATTGCATTTTGTAGTTATTTTTTAACCGCAAAAAGGTATTTCCTTGTAGAAAAAAAAATATAACGTGCATGTAGTAATTTACTTTTAAAAAAATATGTACTTTTTATATAAATATAAAGATTAAACTTCAACTTTGCAAAATAATTAGAAAAGTTATCAGCACCATGACTAATATTTGCTGGTTTTAAACACTTTGAAATTAAATGTTTTATTTTTTACTATTTCTTAATTCATTTAGCTACACGTGTAATTTTTTTATTTGCAAGTTTACAAAAAAGGCAAAAAAATAAAGGCCAGGTAAACCCCTAAGCCTTTTTAGTATTTTTGCCTATCTTTTTATACACAATTCTATAATTTATATAAAAAATTGTTTAATAAGGGACTAGTTTGAAGTGTTTGATGTTTAGACACAATTCTATTTTTTTCAGAAGTTGTTTTTGTTATACGCTTTACGAGTTTACCTGCAGTACACTTTACATGCATGTACTTACAAAACGTTTTGGGTGTATTTTTATGCAATTTGTAACAATTGTTTTTCTTAATTCTTGGTTTAATTACACAAAAACACTGTTGCATTGAGCAAAAAAAAGCCAATAATTTATGATTCCCGTGTAATATAAAGCAATTAAAAATGCATTACTATACACCTACACATTACGTAATTATTATTGATACTTCCCAATTTATATTTAATATATGTGCAACTAGGTACTTGGTGCTGAAAAACTTCATTTATGATTTTTTAATACCTTATGATTTAAGTTTTTAGTATAAAAAAAATATGTAAAATTAAAAGTTTTTTATAACACAATATAGGGTTGACAAAGTATTTTGTTAGAGTATTTTTTTGTAGGTAACGACAGATTTAAGCTGAAAAATTAGACATGACGTTTTTTTTGGATCCTCTTGGTGCGTAAAAAACTTTGACTTTTAACTTGACACACTTTTGGCATTTATAAAAATAATAATTATAAAGACAGCGTTGACAGAATGCTTAAATCCTCATGTATTGTATATTATAGTGTGTAGATTCGAGTTATTAAAAAAGGTAAGATAAATGTCTATTGAAATCGGCATATTTACATAATGAACTACTTATTCAGCATCTAATTTACTTCTGCTTTAATTAATGTTTTATTGTAAAAAATCTACCGCAAAAAACTTATATGTCGCTGCTACACGTAGATACATTGCAAAACGTATATAAATATATTAGAATACGCGCATGTAGTACGACGCTTATGTAATGTAAACCATTTTTTGTTATACAAATAATCAGGCATTCGTCGATAAATATTTTTTAACATTTTTTTCTTTT
>JAQFYM010002234.1:0-25186 GCA_034694785.1 Agrenia bidenticulata | reverse complement strand
TACGATCAATGACCCCCACGGGCCACAAAATTGACTGATTCATCTTCGAAGTTGACATATCCGACACTGACCAACTTCACCAAATTTGAAGACTCTAGGTCAACCCTATTGAGAGTTATCAACGGACATAAAAAAAATTCATAGTTACCATGGCAACCAAAAAAAAAATGTATTCTTAGTTAATTAACATGAGTAAGAAAAGTGAAAAAAGCTTTTATTGGTCTAAAAGAGTTTTGAGTTTTCCATTGTTGAGTAGTTTGACGGTGTCATCGCCCCCTCCGATAAACTGACCATTTATAAAAACTCTCGGTACAGAAGTCCCACCGGTTATTTCACCAAGAATTTGTTGGATCTCATTCCCTTCTGGGTGACCATCCAATTCAATCACCATGTAATCTGATATCAAACTTGAGAGCGCCTATATTTCATTTAAAAAATAATATTTTTTATTGCCATGGTTACGTAAATAAATTATTAAATATTATTTTATGTTGTTGTTATGCTAACCGATTTGGCTTTGGTGCAGTAAGGGCAATAAGATTTCGAGAATACAATGACCTTATTTGATTTTATAAGGTCATTGACCGTCAACTTTACTTTCTCCATCACAACAGGATCCAATTTTGATCCAAATATTCCCATCGTCTTTCTTAACAATTATTTTAAATTGACTAACTTAACTTAAATTAACTAGAGGGCGCTCAGCAGTCACTTTTAAATTATTCAACTCTCAAAACGGGGCTACTTGCAAACCAATTTTGCATAGTCGCATTGCAACTTCAGCCCGAACCAGGAGACATCCAACAACCGAAAAACAATTTTTATTCAGCTACTTATGCGATCGTTTTGTCTGTCTGTCTGTCTGGCCCTTGATTATTTTAGAAACGGCTCCATAAAAACCTACAGTGCAGATGTGTCAGGTGTATAACTTATGGCCCACAATCCACCATCGTGTGAAATTTCAGGTTTCTATAACAAATATAACGATTATAATAGTGTATTTTCATATGTACCACAAAAGAGCCCCCACTGGTCAACCGTTTATCGAATCAGGCCAATATTCGATTCACAACTTTGGCTAACTGTGTGTGTGCAAAATTTCAGAGGCCAATTCGGTCGTGATTTATCGTGTACCGGACAAACAGACATAGTGATCACATAAGCCCTGGCTCGGGCTAAAAATCTAAATAGCAAATTTACTATTCATGTTCTATCTAGTTTTGTCGAAAGGTCAAACCGTTGAGGTCACAAGTCAATAAAATTTTTAATGGAAACTAAAGGGAAAGGTACCATTTACATCTGTGCTTTATATTTAAGCAAATTTGACCGGTCACGATCTTTGAACTCCCAACTTGTATGCAAAATTTCAATTTTTCAGCTATCGTGATGACAGACGGACGGACACGATGAGTTAACTTCTGGTCACTACAGGTACTGGACCGATGTTACAACTCATTATATTGACCCCATTTACATTTTTAACAAATTTCAACGGACTGACGGACACGTGATCAATTAAGCCATAGCTCCGGCTAAAAACGGCTAATGTCCATACGAGAAATATTTTTAGAGTCCGAAATGCATGTTTTCTGCTGCCACCTTCAATCTTTAAAAATTCGGTCATAAAAAGTTATTCTAAAGGATAAACCTACTCCAAGCAGAGGCCCGTTCGTTAGTGATAGACTTCATATGAATTATTTATTAATAACAAATTTATTTTATTTATATGGATTTTCACGAAAACTCACTTGGGTCAGCCCCCACGGGTCACTGTAGTTACAAATTTCACCAAAATTATTTTTAGTTTCATTAACATGAATACCAAAAATTTATTCATAAAAATTACTGGAGAGAAGTCACACAAGAGACTTTATAGCTGGTAGGATTTTGCTACTTTAAATTTGTATTTACTATTTTAAAACCTAGTTTAGTGCAAAATCACTTTACTATTAAAATTTATTTATTTGCTATTTATTTATTTATTTGCTCAAAAGTAACTACTGGTATGCCAAATTTCAGGTCTCTAGGGTAATTTATGAATATCAGTGGGGTAATAGCGTCACCCTAGAATTGTCTTTGCTATTAGGTAACTATAATATATCAGTATACAAAATTTCAACGTGCCAAATTTTGTGCATTTATATGCATTTTCATATAAATGACCCCCACGGGTAAGCCATTTGACCAATATTACTCATCTTCGAACTTAGCCTTAGCCAAAGATGATGTGTGCAAAAAGTCAATCAATTAGAAGAGAGTTGTCGTGTTTACACACAGACGGACATAGTGATCACATAGGATGGACGGACGGACATAGGCTAAAAACGTAAACTAGCAACATTTTTCAAAAACTAACATTTTTTCTAAACATTCAATTCTTTATTAAACTGTGTTAATTGACAAAAAGTGGCTACTTGTAATTGCCAATCTTTATTAAAATAACTTAATCTTTTTCAGACCGAAATCCATGTGAATAAATGTTAACTGGTTAAACATTTAAATCACTTTTAAACATGGAATCAGTTTTAAAAGATACTTTTCTTTAGGGATATAACAGAGATATGCAACTCAACTCAAGAATCTCAGTGACTTTCAAAAAATTAATCTTTTGGTAAAAGTTAAATTATGACCTGGCTCTGAAAACTGAAAGTCTGTGAAAATATTCTGTTGCAACTGGTTTTTTAAAATTTTAATTAATAATTAATGTTTTTTTACCCGTGTAAGTTTCCCCCACCGCCGCTTACACCGCCGCCGCTTAACTCACCATCGGTTTAAGCAAGAAAGTGTAGGAAAAAAGAGGGGGGTATTAAAATAAGTGAAGGGGGAGTATAAAAAGAATGACGCATAAATAAAAGTAAGGATGAGTAAATAGTGCGGCCACCCGTGTGATGATTCCCTTTTGTGCGGATAACCGATCCCCCCTCAATTTCAATACATAAATGATTACTAAACTAACACCAACAGACTCACCCCTCACACACACACACACATATTTACATAATTATTTACTAACTTTCAGGACGTTTCAACTCTTTCTTTTTTATTAACATGAGTAAGATATGCAAAACATCGTCTTACTCATGTTAAATAATTAACAAACTTACTCATGTTAAACAACTTCTTTTGAAAAAAATCTTTTAATTATCTTATCTGTTACTGCTTTTTAATAACATGATCAACAAAAACATTTTTTAACAGTCCCATATAATCTCATGTTAACCATCTTTTAAAATTTTTTAATAAAGATTAACGTTAACATGAGTGAATGTATGTTGCAGTTGAGAGTTGAAACGTCCTGTTTTCTGGTTGATTGAATGGTAATCAAAGCGTAATGTTTATAAAAATAAAGAGGGGAGAGAGAAGCAACAGGAGGCTTGGCTGTTTATATGCTAATCTCACTAAGCCCTTTAAATCATACATATGTCCCCCTAAACTAATCACACACCATCATATGCTCTTTTCGTTACCATAGCTACTCTTATTTATTAATTAAACTTTTTAACATATTACCCCAAAATATTTTATTGTAATTTCTCATATTAACTATCAAAACTTGTTTGAAATTCTTAAAATTAATTCTTACAAAATTCAAAAAATATTAATTTCGAATAAAATTACCAAAAGATTTAATTTCTAATCGTTTTTTAAACTTTTTTTTAGTTCAAACTATGAAGGATCAGTTTTTTTTTTATTTGCAATACCAAGACTAAAATATAATAATCCCCCATTGCTAAAAAAAAAGACCCGACTGGGTTATTCGTGAAGATATTTGCTACGTATGATTAAATTTTCTACAAATGTTGCCATATTAGCTAGGGTGATAAGATCAGCCAGATAAGCATCAATTATAATTAACAACTTAACAATAAATAAGAGATTAAAAAAATATCATGGAATTATTAAGACAAAATAATAAATTTTGCATGTAACCATAGAATTTAATAAATCTAAATCTTTAAGTTACCATAGCAAATCTTTTTTTTTCTTCAAAAAATCACTAAAATAATAATAAAGATAAAATAATATGCGTAACCATAGCAACTCGTTAAAAAATCTTGCAAATCCTTCAAAATGTTTTAAATGCTAAGAAAGAAAAGAAAAAGAATTTGAATTGGTAGAAGGGAGTTGCTATTGGCAACGTATTGAGCTTAAAGAGATTAAGTGAGATTTGTTGTTTCCCTTCTCCAGTCTTCTCCAGTCTTCTCTACTAAATTTATTCTCTTTTTCTCTCCAGCATTCTCCAGTCTTCAAAATATTTATCTCAAAATTTCTTTTAAAAACTTTTAAAAAACAGTAACCACGGGAACAATTTTTATTTAAAAATTAACCTAACCACAGTTAAACAATAGCCTGATTGGTTGAAAAACCTGTTATAAAGGCGTATAATTTCCCCTTGAGAAAAGAGTAAAGTCCCTCCCTAAACCATACCAAACTCCACCTCAACTCCACCCCCACCGGTCCCCAACCACTACTGATAGGTCCACACATAAACTTTCCTGTGAAATGTGAAAAATTCTCGTCAGTGCAGTGGGTCCCCCGAAAAACCCAACAGGGCGTTGCAAAGTGCAAGTTGAAAGTGTAACATGTTAATAAACCGTCAGTCAGTGAAATGGAGAACTCAAACAACCAGGTAAAATTAAGCTCCGTTAAATTCAACAACCCGTGGTGGCAGTTAATAAATAAATTAAAATTAATTTGAAGGTTCCAGTTGTACGGCCAACAGGGGTGAGCGTAGATTTAACTATGCATCATCATCATCCAGGAATTCATCATAATCTCCATGGAAACTTAACAACTCCAGATTACTATGACAAAATATTCCCCAACCAAAATAACTACCTTTACACCAACAACGAAATCTTCAACCAATATGAATACAACAACAAAAATAAAATACAACAAAGAGGTAACACCGACTTTTTTTTATCTTTACATGTGTCAAACTACCGAACAAAATTGACTTTGTCGGGAGCCTTATCTTATCTTGTCCAAGGGGCACATTGACACACACTGATTACACACACTCACTAACCACCACCGTTTAGAAATATATTTTTTGGGGGTGGAAAAAATAAAGTGTCTTGTATCAGTTGAGAAAAAGAAGGGTGTCAGAAAAACAGGTGGATAAGACATTTGTTTGAAATATGAGAAAATTACTACAGAAAAACAGGTGCACCTTTCTAAAATTATTAGGGGAGAACTTTAACAACCATTTCTCACATTCATTCAAATATCTTTCTTTCTAAAATTTCTCTTTTAAATTTTCAAACTTTTTCAACTTTTTCAACACCGGTTCTTCATGAGGATACGAATCTGTTATCTAACAGATACGAATCTGTTAGATATCAAAATTAAATCAAGGTTTACAGTTAAAAACATCAGCTAAAATTATTCTTACAACATGAAACACAAAATTTACTTTTTTTCATAAATTTTACTTACAGGCAAAACAAATATACAAAAATATGCAATTTAAACTAAAAAAATTTTTAAATTCTCTCCCTGCCCCCATCTACTTAACCTGACCACTACCAACTTACCCCATTCATCCTCTTCATCCCACTCTACCCCCACTCTACCCCACTCTACCCCCACTGTACCCCCACTCTACCCCACTCTACCCCTACTCTACCCCACTCTACCCTACTCTACCCCACTCTACCCCACTCTACCCCACTCTACCCCACTCTACCCCCACTCTACCCCACTCTACCCCCCACTCTACCCCACTCTACCCCACTCTACCCCACTCTACCCCACTCTACCCCACTCTACCCCCACTCTACCCCCCACTCTACCCCAAATTCCCCACCTAAACAGAAATGGTGTTAGGAACGCTATCGTCCCACCACCACCACATGACAAATTTAGGAATAACAACAAACTCCCCACCAGCAGCGCCCCCATCCCCGCCGATAATAATCCCATCAAAAGAAGAGGATAGCGGTAATGCACAGGCAGAGCCGTCACCAAGTCAAGAATTAGAAGATTCAAGTGAAGAAAGTAAAAAGAAATTGAAAAGACAAAGAAGACAAAGAACGCATTTCACTTCACAACAATTACAAGAACTTGAAGCCACTTTCACTAGAAATAGATACCCTGACATGTCAACCAGAGAAGAAATCGCCATGTGGACCAATCTCACCGAAGCTAGAGTTAGGGTGAGCCGGGGGGGTTTATTAACAATCACTTATTCACATTTATTAACACACATTTTTATCTCTCAAACGAAAGAATTAAAAAATTAAAAATCACAGAAATTGGACAATTCAATTTCATTTACAATCTTTTTTAAGCTTTTAAAATATCTTCAAAAAAAACACTTTTAAAATATCTCAAAGTGCCCCAATTATACTCTGGATTGTCTCACACATATACCCTTTTCTGTATTAGCAGATTAAATAAAGATGTAAATCTTAACATGAGATTATTAACATGAGTAAGATACTTTTAAAAATACAAATGAATTGAATTGTAGGTGTGGTTCAAGAACCGGCGAGCTAAATGGCGTAAACGTGAGCGTAACGCTATGAATGCAGCAGCGTTGGGAGCAGCAGCATGTGCAGCAGCAGCAGCGACGGCATTGGATTTCAAGTCTACGTTATCAATGCACCATCATCATCAACATTATCATCCGTTTAATACATTTAACATGTATCACCATGCCCCGTCATCATCAACAACAAATCCAACATCTGAAGATACAACTGCAAGTTTATATTATGGATATAATAACTGGGCTGCCACCACTGCCAAAAATCAAAACAATAATAAACCAATATTCCCATGGCAACATAATAATAACAACCAATTCAATCAAACACAAAATCAACAACAACAACAACAAAATTATTATTATGGGTAACCAATAGCAACTTTTTTTTTTAATCACCATGGTAACTTAATTAAATTTTGTTTTATATTTTTTATAGCGTCCACGGAACGGGCCCGACGCCCTCATCATCGACGAGTGGATTAAGTTCGCCCCCTTCAACGGAGACGGTAGATACTTTGTCATCATTGGTGACAGCGGCTAATAGCCCAAGTCTTATTACTCACAGACTTAAAGCAGCTACAGCCGCATTGGCTTTAGCAAAAAACACCAACTGCCAATATGATCATAACAATAGAATCTAATGACAATAAAATACTTTTCAAAATTCTTTATTCATTATCTTTATTCACAAAAAAATTTTAAGCCAACAACTTAGATTTGGCGTTGATGGCGATATAGCCGACAAGAACGCCAAGAATAGCAGCAAGATGTTCCGAGTTAAGCCAAGGCCCATTATAAGCCCCAGGATGATTAATAACAAAACTCCCAATAGGTTGAACATTTTTCAATGATTTCTTAAATCCAACAAAACCATCTTCATTATAAATATTTACAACATGATCTCCTTTCGTTGCCATCGCTACCTCTTCTGTCCAACTCATCTGGTAACTTGAACCACTTCGCACCAACTGAACTAATTTCCCTAATGTTTCCCCATACAAATTCTCTGACGTCTTAACACATCCAAATTCAAATTCACCAATGTATGCCACATTCGTCAACACCGATCCATCCAGCGTCGTATATGTTCGCAAATTCGTCACCTCACATGTGCTGTACGCTGCAACAACAAAAGGACAGTTATTTGATACTTGTTTTTACTTTTTTTAACTTTTTTTTTAAAAAATTATTACCTCCAGAAACAGCCAGTCCAAACACAAACAGCAAATTCAATAGCAACATCTTCAATTTTTCAGTCAGCTCGGGGTCAGCAGTTACAAAATGGTCAGCAGCAGCACGGCAGCTCGTCCTCAGCAAAGTGGCAGTGTCAATCTGTCTGTCAGAGTGAACCTTATCTCTGTAAAAAAAATAGATGATGTGGACACCACCGCCAACTTTTAAATTACCATGCACCTGATACAACTCAAGGTACCCGACCAGCCCACAGAGTAGCTCTCCTTTACGGTAGAGGCTCTTAGCCCACTTCGCATCATTTTTCAACCCCCCTTGAAATTAAAAAGAAAAACTTTTTTCATAAGCACAAAAAAAATATGTTTGTCGGTCGGCTTTTAATGAAAGTTATCAGTTGGAGATTATCCCATGACAGAATCCTGGATGATAATGATGCCGTCGCGTTTCTAATCCGTTACAAACAAATATTGACCAACATTTTATGACTCTTTAAACCGTCACCATTATTGACATAACAAGAAAAAATCAGTAATATTATTATTTAATTATTTTTATTTAACCAAACCATTGAGCCCAAAAATGTTGTTGTCCGATATTTTTGTTAGAATTTTTATTTTTGATTCTATTGAGTGGGATGGGGATAAGTGACCTGGTAGATCCAATAGAACTCAGACTTTTAGCTGACGGTGGGGACTTGACTTTCACATTTTTTAATATCGGAATTTGACTCTTATTCAACATTCTTAACTTTGCATTCGTTCCTTCCAACTCTATCTCAAGTTCTAACAACTTCATACGCAACTTTTCATTCTCTACACGCATTAAAGACCTTTCTGATTCCACGGGTGGTTCGACGGGTGGTAAGAGGGCCGGTGGGGGTAAGAGTAGTTGTTGGGGTGGCAGTTGCAGTAATTGCGATTGTTGCGCTGATGGTAACAAGGAATTCTCCAATAACATCGTCTACAAAATTATTTAACAACAAAATTTCAATTATTAACCATTCATTTTCCCCCTATCCATGTTGTCCATGTTAATTAAACAATAATGATATGTTTAAATTATGGAACCGTTTTCTAAAAAACCTTCTTTTAAAATAAATGATTTTAGGCCGACGGATTAAGTGAATAAAAAAGATTTCACCTGTAGTTTAGCTGTTGTAAAGAGTAGTTGCCGTTTAAGTTCGATGTTATTATTGCAGTTAAGAATGGCTTGAATTTTGATTTTGTCATTGAATTTGAATTTTTTGAAATCAAAGTTGAAATTGTCTAAAATGTTGTCAAGTGTCCCCAACTCGATTTTTTCTTTCTTATCATAAAAATTTAAACTTTCGACTTTAAATTGAATTAAACTTAATAAACTTAAAAGTTCATCATCTTCATTCGATTTCGATTTCTCTGTAAAACCCGAGTCACTTATCTTCTGTAACCAACAACCACATGATGATGGCTCTTTCTTCAACAATTTCAAATCCAACACTTCACGCTCCAAATCCTTTTAAACCAAAACAAACATTTTATTATCACATCAATTAAAATTAAAATCAATTAAAATGCAACCTGCAGTGCGACAAGTGTTTTGGCATGTTGATGAATAAGAACTTGAATAAATTCCATTGGGATTGACTTTTCTCCATCATCTCGAAATGGTTCAACAACCGACCTATCACAGCAAACCTACAAACAAACACAAAATTTATTTCAAAAACTAATTAAAAATTATTAAAAAATTACCTTTCTTGTCCAAATATCCATAATTTTATTTTATTTGAAAGTAGCTCTAGCTGCCATAATTGTTATTGTTATGATTAAATGACTATCTAGGTTAAACCTTCAATCTCATGGGCGTAACTTCCTTTTACCCATTTCACCATTTATTAAATCATCCACCCACCTTGCTACTTTCCTGCAAATCTCAAAACCTCAAAGTGAACTTCCCCCAGTGTTAAAACCTAGATGTCACTTGTAGTAAAGGAGTAGTGTGTGCTGGTGTGAGAGGTTATAATATTGAGTAAGCCATTTTGGAAATTTTTGTACTTTGAATTTCCTAAAAAATAATTGAAAAAAGATGGCCCTTAAGCGAATAAATAAAGTAAGTTAAACTCTTTTAAAATTATTAACAAATTTAACATGAACTTTCAACTTTTAAAAGGAACTTCAAGACTTGGGAAGGGACCCACCTGCTCAGTGCTCTGCCGGACCTGTCGGAGATGACCGTAAGTTTTTTCACTTTTTACTTTTTTATTTTTCTTCTTTATATTAATAAAATTTATTTTTAATTTCTAGTTTTCCACTGGCAAGCAACGATCATGGGACCGGTGAGTAATTAAAATAAATAAATAATAATGACGTAATAATAATTGTCGGTGTTACAGCCGGACAGTCCATATCAGGGAGGAGTATTTTTCTTGTCCATTCATTTCCCGACGGATTATCCATTCAAACCCCCTAAAGTTTCATTCACAACGAGGATCTATCATCCAAACATCAACTCTAATGGATCAATCTGTCTTGACATACTAAGGTCACAGTGGTCACCTGCTCTTACCATCTCTAAAGGTTATTATTCTTATCATAATTCTTATCAAAGACCTATTAATGAAAAACATTATAAATTTTACAGTCCTCTTGTCAATTTGTTCGTTATTGTGTGACCCGAATCCGGATGACCCGTTAGTCCCTGAGATAGCACGAATATACAAGACAGATCGTGACAAGTATAATGAACTTGCAAGAGAGTGGACACGTAAATACGCCATGTAGTAAATCATCAACAACAAAAAATCTTTTTTTCTTCAAAAATTCGGGTTCTGTGTGTGTGAGAAAAAAAAATTGTCTAAATAAAAAAAATTCTTTTGTACCAAGCGGTAAATTATTAAACTAAAAAAAAATATCAGTCGGTAGATGGCATCCTTTTTATTAGCATCTCCGGCACTCTCCTGTCTCTCTCTCTCTATTTATTACAAGAGTTTCAAAATTTAAACATGCCACTAACTAATCAGGTTGGGTTCACTTTTATTCATTCATTTTTCAATAGGCTTATCAACTTTGTTATCTTTAGACTACTGGAGAAATTGAAGAACAAATGGAAGTCGAAGAAATTGGTCAAGACGCCAACTCAACTACCAATCAAATTAACGGTAATTTTTCAAACTTTTACAAATTCAAAAAAAGGTCAATAAAAAACAAAAAATAATGTACAGAGTTAAAAATGGAATCTGAAGAAGGAGTAGAAGAAGACGAAGGATCGGCAAGATCAGAGGCGACATTTAGATTTACAGTTGAAAATATTTCCCGTCTACGTGAGCAAGTATTATCCCCACCAACATTCGTACGGAATTTACCATGGAGAATAATGGTCATGCCAAGGTCAGAACAAGGTCAATCAAGAAATAACATGTCACTTGGATTCTTTCTACAATGTAATGGAGATAGCGACTCTGCGAGCTGGAACTGCAGTGCCGTCGCTTCACTCAAAATCATCTCTCATAAACAAGGAAATGAAGCTTTCACAAGGAGTAAGTTATCACATGACCTTATCATTGACCTCATGACCTCTCTAATTAAAGTTATTTTTTTATAGAGATAAGTCACATATTTCATTCAAAGGAGAATGATTGGGGCTACAGTAATTTTGTAGATTGGCCAGCATTGATGGATGGTTCCAAAGGATTTGTTAAGAATGATTCGATAATATTGGAAGTGGATGTGAAAGCCGATGCACCGCATGGAGTAGCATGGGATTCTAAAAAGCACACCGGGTTTGTTGGACTTAAAAACCAAGGTGCAACTTGTTACATGAACTCACTACTTCAAACTTTATTCTTTACTAATCAACTGAGGAAAGCCGTTTATAAAATGCCTACCGAAAGTGACGACTCTACCAAATCTGTTGCACTTGCTCTACAAAGGGTCTTCTATGAACTACAAACTTCAGATAAACCCGTCGGGACCAAGAAATTAACTAGGTCATTCGGATGGGAAACTCTCGACTCTTTCATGCAACATGACGTCCAGGAATTTCTTAGAGTTCTACTCGATAAACTCGAATCTAAGGTAATTTTTTACCAATTATTTTTGTTGCCAATAATTTGCAAATAATTTAATGATGAACAGATGAAGGCTACGTGCGTTGAAGGGACGGTGCCCCGTTTATTTGAAGGGAAGATGATCTCATATATAAATTGTAAGCACGTTCAGTACGAGTCCTCCCGATCGGAGACATATTACGACATCCAGTTGAATATAAAAGGACGTAAAGATATTTACGAGTCATTTCGTGATTACGTTGCGACTGAAGTGTTGGACGGTGACAACAAATATGATGCAGGTACCCACGGGTTACAAGAGGCAGAGAAGGGTGTAATCTTTACAAGTTTCCCACCTGTATTACATTTACATTTAATGAGATTTCAATATGATCCCATCACTGACTGCTCCGTCAAATCTAATGACAGATTCGAATTTCATGAGAAAATCGAACTCAATGAATTTCTCAAAAAAAATACTAACAATGATGACCCCATCGGGTCTTCTTATACACTACATGCCGTTCTTGTACATTCGGGAGATAACCATGGCGGGCATTATGTCGTATTCATCAATCCTAAAGGAGATGGGAAATGGTGCAAATTCGATGATGACGTCGTCTCTAGGTGCACCAAAACTGAAGCCATTCAACATAACTTTGGAGGACAGGAGGTAAGTCAATTCTTTTTTACTTTATTTACCCCCCACGGGATAAATAATAAAATCCTGTCTCCTGTTTGTCTGTAGATGGACGACTTGCACCCTGGTGTGAAGCAGTCGACGAATGCGTACATGTTGGTATATATTCGTGATATGGATTTGAATAATGTGTTACAAGAAGTGACGGAGGATGATATTCCACGTGAATTGCTTGAAAGATTGAAAGATGAAAAGAATTTGGAATTATTGAAAAGGAAGGAAAGGTCAGAAGCTCATTTATATATGCAAGTGACCGTCATGTTAGAAGATGCGTTCGTCGGTCATCAAGGATGTGACCTTTATGACCCTGAAAAATTATCACCTGCTGCCGTCGCCAACTCAAGAGTTTTCAGAGTAGCCAAAAAAATTAAACCAATCACTTTCATCGCTCTACTCGCCGACACTTTCGTGAGTAAATTTACTTACAATCATAATCAGTTTGAATAATATTAACTGCTTCTGTCTGTAGAACATCCGGTCTGATCGTTTGAGGTTGTGGCCGTTTACGATTCGTACGAATAAAGTGATCCGCCCAGGATATTTGGATATAAATTTAGAGACGAGTAAAACTCTTGAAGAATCCCAGTATGGTCAAACTTTACCAATATTTTTAGAAATATTACCAACTGACACTGATGATGCCCTACCACATTTCGACAAAGAAAATGACGTCATCCTTTTCTTAAAAATGTATGACCCCGTCAATGAAAGTATTCACTATCAAGGTCATTTCGCAGCTCCCATCTCTTCCACTTTCAGTAAGTACACACACTGTTTTTAATATGGACAACCTGGACAAAATACCCACACTGTTATTTTGTAGTTGAGATCGCTCGAGAGTGCCGCCGCCGATGTAATTGGCCAGAGGATATCCCCCTAACATTATACGAAGAGATCCAGGCAGGGAATGTGGAGAAAGTTGTTGACCTGAGTGCAACACTTGACCAAGGACTTGATGAACTCATGGATGGCGACATTATCGTCTTTCATAAGAATTTAGACACCGCTCAAGTCGGAAGAAAACTTAAAACTATGCACGAATTCTATGTCTACATGCAGTACAAGTTAGTCTCATCTTATCTTCATCTTATCTTCATCTTATCTTCATCTTATCTAAATATTCCCGTGTGACTAGGTACGAGATAACGTTCCTTGATAAATGCAATACAAGTGAATCCTTCTCATTAGAGATGAGTCTAAAATCAAGTTACATGGAAATGGCTAACAAAGTTGCACAAAGACTTGGTGTACTTCCTCTTTACATACAATTCTTCAAGTGTCAACCTTACAAGTAAAATTTAACACACAAATTAACAAAAATATACATAAGCTAAAAACATGAAAAATTCTTCTAGGGACTCCCCGGCGTATGCAGTAAAGTTTGAGCCGGATGGGGATTTGTTATCGATTTTAGCCCCAACTCACAAACCGATAAGAAGTCCATATAAATTATTTTATCAAGTCCTTGGAATTCCAGTCACTGAGCTTGAACATAAAAAACAATTCAAACTACTTTTCTACACTCCAGAAGATCAGGGTAAGTCATCTTAACACTTATCTTAACACTTATCATTACTTATCTAAATACTTATCTTAAAACTTATCTTAAAACTTATCATTACTTATCTAAATTATAGAACGTGAGATGGTATTTTACGTGAATAAGGCGCCAAGGATAATAGTGAAAGATATTTTGAATGAATTGGGCCGTGTTGTATCATCTGAAAATCAGAGTCAACCTCCAGTTAGAAATCTTCGACTTGTTGAAATATCACAACATCGGATCAGTAATCTTATCGATGATGACACCAGCGCTGAAATCATCACCAATAATAACACCGTCAATCGTAGGTTTAACTTTTTATTACCACACTGCACTTAAATAATTACGAAAAAAATGTTCAGGGTACTACCGAGCAGAAGAAACGCCAGATGAAGAAATTGACATTCAAGCAACCAATGAACTTGTCGTCCCTGTTGCTCACTTTCATAAAGAAGCTAGGTCCACTTTCGGAGTCCCTTTCCTTTTTAAGGTCAGTTTTTCACACACAAAAAAAAACAGACTTTAAAAAAGTTTTTAAAATTAAAGTTAAGTTTTTAAAAAAAAATTTTTTTTTTAGATCCGCTTTGGTGAGACATGGGCGGTGGTGAAGCAACGTTTGCAGTTAAAATTGGGTGTGAATGATAAAGATTGGTTAAAGATTCGAATAGCTCTTGTCCAGCAAGGGACGCCGACATTTCTTGATAAAGAAGAAGATAATGAGTTGATTGTTAAACCTGAGAATTTTTCATCATATGCCCAATCATTCAATGGAAGACCTTGGATCGGTATCGAACATGTCAACAAAGCTCCCAAAAGATCAAGGTACTCTACACTAGAAAAGGCCATCAAAATTTATAACTAAGCATTTAATCTATTAATAAATACATCAAAATAAAAACACACCCGCCAAAATCAAACATCACTCTGTCAACAAAATGCATAGACTCATTTTAAAAAGATCTTATCATAGTTTATACGTCAACCCACCCATTCACGATGTTCCACAACTTACCACCACCGAACGTAAGCTTTCATTCATTAAAATAAACACAATAACAATTTTCAAAATTCAATAGTGATTGAGAAATTCTCATCGGAGATTGGCCAGGCCCGTGAGTACAGTAAAACAGGGATCCGTGAAACAGTAGAAGCTCGTAAAAATTTAATGGATTATTTACCAACATCCGTCAATGAATTACCACCAAGAAGAATGCAAGATTCTTTCGTCACTGCCATCATACCACTCAAACATCAAAATAATCAAAATAATCAAAACAACATCAGAGAACGATATGTCACCGTCGAAAATCATGTCAGAATTGGAAGAGTTCTGGAAGATATGGACGTCTTCGCAGGTTTTTTTTTATCATCTCATTTTACCTTTTCAACCGTTTGGGATTATACCGTCCGTCTGTCTGTCTGTCTGTCATAACTCACGCAAGAGTTTTGCAAAGTTTCTGATAACTTACTGTAATTTGGTTCACACTTTCTTGCACCCAAACCAAAATTCGACTTCGAAGATTTATCAATTCTGACAATTTACCCCGTGGGTTGCCCCCCTAGTGGGTTTTATAAAAATCATGCTAGACAGACTATTTGCCTGAAGTAACAAAATTTGTTACTTTAATTTTTCGGTAAATTTTAAGTTACGAACTTTCTCGTACCTGTTTGGAGTGTTAAAAATAACTTTACTGTCGACAGTTTTCTGTGCATTCAAACATATTCTCAACCCGAAATCCGCTGGACAGAGAAATCCTTACTCTGTCGTCACTGCACTAGTCGACAGCATTCATGTCGCCAATGACAGAATGGCCGTAAGAGTTTTTTCACCATTTCATTTAAACTTTTTTTTGGCATGCAAAAATAAATATTTTTTGCAGAGTGACGAGGATGTAAGATTGTCAGGTCACGTGACGTATGCAGGTCGTAGTTCATTAGAAGTGAGTCTTCTAGTTGACCAAAAAGATAAAAATGGAATCTACCAAAAAATGTTCGATTCCGTTTTTTTAATGGTCGCTAGAGATCCAATGAATACTGGGCCTGCAATCATCAACCCACTCGTTCATCAAAATCAAGATGAACTCATCTTCCTACAAAAAGGAATACGTAAACTCTTTTTAGCCCGTTTTTATTATCACTGTCAACTGTGACCGCTGGGGTCATCATAAATTTTTTTTTTTTTTTAATTTTTTTGCAGTCCGCCAAAGTCTAAGAAAATCTCAAGAGTTGGATTCTTTGTATCGTAAACCACCCACAGAAGAAGAACGTGAAATTATTCATGACATTTTCCTTACTGAAGACAAACAACTTTGGAAAACAATGGCTGACAATTCACTCAAAACCGTTTTCATTTGTCATCCACAGGTCTAACTTTTTTCTTTTTTTTACAAATTTTACAAAACATTAAAAAAAAACATTTCTTGCCAAAAAACAGTACAGAAATAGATACAACAAAATATTTGGAGGGTTCATAATGAGACAAGCTCTAGAACTCGCTTTCACCAACTCTTCAATTTACTCGTACGTTTTCCATAAATTTAAAACCATTAACGTACATTAACATTTGAATATTTTTGTAGCGGACGTCGTCCAAGACTGGTCAACATTGATGACATAATATTCAGACGACCTGTGGATATCGGATCAATACTCCGATACACATCATCCGTAAACATACCCCGACTCTAATTTTCCTTTATTAATCAATACAAAAGTCAATCAACATGACCATAGTGGGTTTTCATAACCGTCCGATAGTCAGATTAGTTATCTATTTACCCAAGAAAATAGCAACATTTTCAAGTCCGTCACGAAAAACGAGTTATTGTTGGCGCCGAAGAATTCAGATTTTCTTTCAAACAAGTTTCTTTCAATATTTTGTGGGGTCAAAAAACAGTAAGACAATTTTTTGGCAAGTTTTGAAACTCCTGAAATTAGGAAATTAAGTCGGCCTTAGCAGCTGAGAGATCTGTTCGAAACTCTTGATACCACTGACGCTAAACTTCTCGATAATTTTTGACCTACCAAAATTCTTCTAAACTCTTTTATCAATTCCGGAACATCGGTAATTAATCTCTAAGTTAGAGTATCAACATGACCCTAGTGGGTTTTCATAACCCCCCTTTTAGTCCAACTTATCTATTGACCCAACAAACGTGCAAATTTTTAAAAACATTCGACAAGTTTGAAAAGAGTTATGGTGTACACGGAGTCCGTGTCACGGACAAAAGCATCCGGACAGACTGACAATTTCTCAATGGATTTGGCCCATCTTCGAATTTAAATCAAAAAATTTAAATTTTAAGTCGGGTTAAAAAATCCCAAAAAAACTTGAAAACTTTTTTATTGCAGATCGGTTACGTTGAAGGAAATTACATCCATTGTCCAGTGCGTGCAGATGTAATAAAACCTCGTACAGGTGAATCAGAGTTGACGAATGTATTTCAGTTTACATTTAGAATTGATGATAAACCCCCTCCGCCAATAATTTTCCAAACTTATAAAGGTAATTTTATTTTTAAAATCATAAAAAAATCATAAAAAAATCATAAAAAAAACTAAAAAAAAACTGTGTAAATTAACAGAGGCGATGGTATATTTGGAATCCCGTCGACATTTCCAAAAAATGATGAAACAATTTGACATAAAGAATTAAATTTTTTCTCCGCTTGTATGAACGCTAGCTAAATTGTAATAATTATGTTCAGGAAATCTATCCATCTCAATATAATCTGTCTCACTAAATAATAATTTACCTAAAAACTTTACCATGTCACTAAAACACGGACGCTTATCTGAATCATCAGACCAACAATAAAACATTATGTTATACAAATCACGTTTACAATGATCTGGCTTCTCCAATCTATAACCATCACGAACTTTACGCATCACTTCTCCTGCCGATAATCCAGGGTACGGCGTCGATCCTTCAAATCATCATCATCGTTATTTATTAGCACTAATTAGCATTCATTCGCATTATGGTGAAAAACAAATTATTTGCATTTAAAAAAAAATGAATTTCACAATATTGCAAAAAAAATCAGTTTTGAAAAACATATTCACAATATTGCAAAAAAATGAAATTCGCCGCAAAAAAAATGCAAAATTTAAAAATTTAAAAACATACCAAGAGTGACGATTTCCCACATGAGAACCCCGAAGCTCCAAACGTCAGTTTTGGTTGTAAAGATGTTGTCATAAAGTGCTTCGGGTGCCATCCACCTTATTGGTAGCCGCCCATCAGATTTCCGTTCATAAACATCTCCACTATCTACGACATCTCTAGCGAATCCAAAATCTGCTACTTTACATGTCAAATCATGATCAATCAAAACATTCCGAGCTGCCAAATCACGATGAATTATCTATACAAAGAAAGTGATTAGAAAAAACATTTCGGGGTGTGATTTTGTGTATTGACTGACCCCCTTTGATGCAAGATATTCCATCCCTTTAGCAACTTGATAAGCAAATCGAGTTAAATCCTTTGAAGAAAGTGATCCAGAATCTCCATGAAGATTTCCATAATAATGTTCTGCCCTGGAACTACGCAGAAATGACTGCAACTTACCCAAACTTACATACTCCATTATCACAAACAGGGGATCTACACAGAACAAAAGATTTAATTCCCTATCCCGCCCATGTTAATTATAAGTAAGCTACCCTTGTCAGTGCAGCACCCAAGTAGTTTAACGACGTTAGGATGTGGATCGAGCATTTTCATGACTGCAAGTTCCGAGACGAGATCTGACCTTTCTCTTTCCCCTGCACTTTCTTTCAAAGTTTTGACCGCCACTGTCGAATTCTCTTTACCGTCAATATTCAACGCTTCACAACGCCACACTTGACCAAAACAACCTTCACCTAATATCCCGATTATCTTCAAGTGGTGGCGGCTAAACTCCCAACGGTCAACCTACCAACACAAACACACAAAGGTCACAGTCACAATGAATTTTAGCTTTCACTCACTATGTCGCTGATGGGATCACAAGATTCGTATCTGTTAGATTCTGCTCTTTTCCCAACCCATTGGGTCAATGAACTTGGAGGGTCTTCATCAGTCACCGTCACCACCGACTCTTTACGCTAACAAAACCAAATTTTAACTAAATTAAAAAAATTTGTTTTGATCTCATAATTTTTGATTTTGTTTTTTACTCACGTTTTCTTTGACTGGTCTTTTGTTGGTATGTTTTTTTTTGACGAGATAAATTCCTGCAATGATGATCAACAAAATCGAAATCAAAACAACAGGAATTGTAACCACAAACATCGACGACGAGGACGAACTCGTCTCGATCTCTCTCTCTGTCGTCATCATCATTGTCGTTGACATTGTTGTTGTTGTTGACAGCTTCTCAGTAGTAGTGGGTGGTGAAAATGTCGTACTCTGCTGCTGGGTGACTGTGGATGACGGTGATGATGAGGGCGGACGAACTGTCGGGAAACCAACCGGGAGAAATGGACGAGGAAACTATAAACAAAATAAAGAGGTCAGATAAGGTCAGGTCACGCAAGGTCACGTCTACCTGATTATTAAATCCATTGAATTTGTTGTCATGAGGATTTTCTCCTTTTCCGATAATTTGCACCCGAACTTCCGCTTTGGTGCTTGGACCGCTAGATTCACCCGATGAGCCAGTCACATAAACAAATCCTGTCTCTCCTTTCTAGATTACCACAATGATAACCACAATGATAACCACAATTATAACCACAATGATAACCACAATGATAACCACAATGATAAGAATAATGATAAGAATAATGATAAGAATAATGATAAGAATAATGATGAGGGCATACCCTCCCGTTGATAGATTTGTTAAGAAAGACGGTCCCGGTGTTTTGCTGGATATGAAAAAGGTTTGTGTAATCTTTGTCCCCACTGGGTTCTAATTGATAAGTGACATTAAGATGAGCAGATTCTTGTGACACCCTGACCCTTGCCACACGAGTACCCACCGACTCATCTTCTGATATCCTCCAATCACGATCAACCAAAAATACCAACGGAACATTTCCTACAACTAAACAAAACAAAATTACATTCAAGATTTCAAAATTAATAAATTTTTCAAAACTGACCTTGTCGAGAAATAACAAAAAAGGTCAACAAATATAACAAATTCATCGCACAAAATTAAATTTTAAGAATTTCTTAAGCCACCCTCTTTTCTTAAGAAAAGGGTGGAATGTCTCAAGGCGTTTTTCCTTATTTAACACCATGACGTCATCAGTTTCATCCCTTATGTTACATACTGTTTTTTTTAAACCCATACCGGATACAAAGCAATCACAATTAAACCCACCCCCTCAAAATTTCATAAGTTATAAACTCTATCAAATCAGAAACCCCCACCGGTTAATCCACGGGTCCCTATCTACCAATTTGACCCATCTTAGCCTTTCTTTTGTTTCATGTGTGCGCTAAAAATCTCCACCACTGGAATAAATAGAATTTGCATAGACTTTTATTTAAATTGATTGTCACATGAATTGAAATTGATTGTCAGTATCTATTTATTTTGGTCACATATTATTTCCCCCACCATCCTACAATACTGCTTCCACCCCCTCTCCCCCCACTACCTGCCCCAAACAAGCCACCCCCACCGAGAAAGAAATGTTTGATAGCATTGCAAATGGAGTCAGATTTTTTTTTGAATTTGCTGTTTTCTTTGATGATAATTTCTTCGTTTTCATTTTCTTCTTGAATTATTTCATCTTCACCGAAATCTGAGGTCACGTTCGTGCGAATAAATGACCCCGCATATTCACTCGCATAAGTCGACGTACAAATCGACTCACGACGTACCGATGACTCATTCAATACGATCGGTACTACACTGTAATATGACGACGAACGGGGCCTAAACAAACAACATTACAATTACATCAAAGAGAGGTCAAAGAGAGGTCAAAGTTCAAAAAAAAGTTCAAAAATAAGTCTGACCTCCCTGTTGGAATGGTGACCTTAGATTGGACAGAATTATTATGTGGTTCATATAAAGTTGAAAAGGTAGCTCGTCGTTTGTCACTTCTTTTTAAATGATTTTCAATGGCCAAACCCAACATGGCCGCATCCAACACGTAACTTTCATTTCCCCAGCTGCATTCACTTTTACGAATTTGAGGAGAACGACTTCCCGTCGAAATCGGAGTCGCCGACGGTGGCGACGGCAACAACTCACTCAACACATCTACAACATTTTCAAAACATTTTTAACAACACCCGGCACACCCACTGCAAAAAAGTTTTTTTTTTACCATTTTCTGAAGTGACCGTTAGGATTGGCGTTTGTTGTTGATTGTTGATTTTAACTGAGATTGGTAAATGCCGTCGACTGAACCATGAATTCCCACATTTTTTTTCATAACCCGATGCATCAAAAGATCGAGAACGGTGCTGGACATCTAGCAACAACAACATCATCAAATATCCGGTAACATGCTAATAAATATTAAAAAATACCCTCTGCCTGTTTATATTCGCAAATGGGTGATCTGATTTCTTGTGCAGATGAAGTCAAACATTTAAGCCCAATTAATTCACCAGTTGAACAAATTATTCCATTTGATGAACGACTCCATTTCTTTATATCACGTGCTGGTGTTATGCTTATCGACGGAGGACTTATCACCGACGAATCAGAATACCGACGAAGTTGACTCTCAACCGGTTTACTCAATTTATCAAACTGATCTTCTATCTCTATCACCTACGTACACAATTTACATATCATCTATTTATTTTTACTAACATTCACAGATTTATTCACAGAAATTTACAAGCGAAATTTTATTTGCCAAAAATTAACAAGCGAAAATTAATTTGCCAAAAATTAATTACCAAAATGAACAAGCGAAAATTTATTTGCCAAAAATTTATTACCAAAATGAACAAGCGAAAATTAATTTGCCAAAAATTAATTACCAAAACAAAAGAGAATTTGCGAAAATCAATAAAAGTTCTCATGCTCAAATTAACTTGAGCTTGAAATTTCATGGAGAAATTCCGTTGGATTTGCAATGTTTTAAGTTTCATGACAACGTTGCCTAAAAAATGCCCCACAAAATAAATTAGACATGTCGAGGTCAGAGAAAAGTACAAAACGATTCTTTCAAATTCTCATGCACAAATTAAATTACGAAAATTCTCAGTACAAAAACTAATTTGAAATAATCAAAAAAAACAAGATTTATTATTAAGAAAATCAAAAAATATGAGTTGGTAGTTTGTTATTTTGGTCGTGTGTAATTTCCACATTTAATTGTATTAAATAAATCCTTGATTGCCAATTAAGTTTAATTTATAAGTTTTAGAATTAAACTGATCAAAGTTACCAATAACGTAGTGAGCCATTATTTCATTATTTTTTTATTGTTGTCTAAAATCAATTAGCAAAAAAATTCGCGTGCACTAGTAAACTATCTAATTCATGCACAAAAGTTGCAAAAAATGTGCAATGCAAAAAACAACTTATCATCCACAAGTCAACTAGCAAAATAATTGCAAAAAAGTTGTAAAAAATGTGCAATGCAAAAAACAAATTATCATCCACAAGTCAACTAGCAAAATAATTGCAAAAAACTTGCAAAAAATGTCTATAAAATGTGAAAAAAAGTTTGTGTGTACAGTATTATTGATTCCTTGAATATTTTCTGCGATTCTGATTTGAACTTTTCTTCCATTTGAGTTGTTGATTGCAGTGAGAGAACCTCTTCTCAGATTTTCTGTTTTAGGTGGTGAGTAAAAAGCGGACGAGTTTCTCCGTTTCTCTTGAATTGACTCAAACGGTTGAATTGTTGGGTTGGAGCCTTTTCTTACATCTTTTATCAAATCAATATCCGGTTTATTCGGCTTGTAAATCATCAAACCTCGCTCTGATAAACGGCGGTGCTGATGGGAACCTCCTTCTATCTTATCCAGCTTTGATACAACACTCCGATTATCACATCCAAAGGGATTCTACAACAAAATTTATTTAATTACAATTACTATAAAAAATATATGCCACCATCAAGAAGAATTGACTAATAATTAGGTAGCCATTTAAATTCCAAAATGTCATGAACTCCCATGAACTCCCATGAACTTAAAAATATGGTAAAAATCATCACGGTAATTTTAGTTTTACAAGTTCAATGAAATTGCCTAATAATTTCTGCCACTTTCTGTTTTCTGTAAAAAATCATGAACTCCCATGAAACTCGATGAAAATCGTTGAAAGATAAAAAGTGCAACTTACGAACGCCATGATGAATGTTGTGTTGTCACATAACTGAAAAGTGCATAGAGGTGTAGTCGGTTCAAACGCTAAATCAGAACTGAAAGAAATATCTGGGATTTCCTTCTAGTGGCCCTGATTTGGTATGACTTGAGAGTGAGTGCCCCTTCATATGTAAAGAACGTGTGCGTCACCACAAATTCAACAAGCTGGAGTTTTACCAAACACCGCCCAGATCAGCATCAGGTTGTCGGGGGACATGGCTGTTCCCCCGACTGTGGTTCCACCGGGCCCACCTCTTTACCCACCCCTTTTTTTTTTTCTTTTTTTTTTTTTCAAAAATCAAAATTATTAAATGACATGAATTTAAAAAAAAAAATTTCCATGAAAATTATCCAGCAGATAGTTAAAAAGCGTATGTAAGTGTACCACTTTTATTGATTTAGTGATGGCCCGGAAATGTTCGGTTGTGACTTTCGGATTTGCGCATATTGAATTTCTATTTAAGATGTTTCAAAACTTGTTAAATTTTTTGTTATTATTTGGTAAGTCAATTTCCCATAAAAATAAATAAAACGCTAATAATGTTGTTTGTGTTTAAAGGTTTGGTAGTTGGTTCATCGATTGACAGTATCGACACGATGATAGAGACCCTACGCAATAAAAAACAAAATAATTTAACATGTCACGTGTGCCATTCAGAAACCCAACCTGAATGTTTCAACTTTACTGAAAATTGGGACAGTCCATTCTATGGATATCCTCAACAATGCGAACAAGATAAACCCATTTGCGTTGTACGCACTTTCAACTTTTATTAAAGAATATTTAAAAACTTATTTTTTTGCTGTTTAAAGGTTCGTAAATTTGCGTTTACGATGTCGAATGCAACGGGGACGGGGACGATGAAAACATTCGCTATCAAACGAAACTGCACTCACAAATGCGAAAATGGATGCGTCGTCATGGGAGAAAGGACAAGAATGTAAATTTATTTCACATCAAATTTCATTCAAAATTTAAATTCGAAAATTATAAACGTCAGTCTGTACGCCTACGGTTAAAGTCACCACACACAGGGTCAATTTCAAACTTTTAAAAAAATCCTTCTGTCAAATTTTTCACAACCTTTTTAGCCCGTTTGTTCGTTTAGAATTTAAGTTCGAAAATGGGCCTAAAATTTGTTCAATTCATTCCAACTCCAAATTACTTTTAATACAACAATTTTACTTTGAAGTTAGCTCAAATACTTATGAATACAACTTGCCAAAGTCAGAGCCACGGTGTTTTTTTTTTATACATAATTCCCCACTTTCGCCATAATTCGGGAGATTTGCACAGATGACATTTTAGTAAAACTACGATTTAAGTTCGAAAATGGACCAAATCGGTTTAAAATTGGACCCGTGGGGGCTGACCCAACCCAATAAAATCCAATACAATTAAAAATTGACCTTTCCAAATTTTGCACAAATTTAAAATTTTTTAAATTTCGAAGATGGGCCAAATTGACCGGTGGGGGCTGACCCTAACCTGACCAATTTCAATATTTATAAAAATCGAATCCAAAATTTTGTACACTTGTCAATTGAAGCAAATAAGAAACTTTTTTTGAAAATGGGGACCCAACACGAGTAATTTCAACATTTATAAAAATTCATGATGTTAGGTCAACAACAGACATTTTCTATGCAAACAAAAATTTCCCCTCACTTCTTTTTGCAAATTTCACGCAAATTAAATAAATGTGCATGCAAATTTATGCCAATTGCCATAATTTGCCAATTTGCCATAAAAAATTGTGATTGAAATTCCCCGTGCAAAAAAAAATTATGAATTTGTTTGCAGTTTTTTTTGGCATAATAATATCTTTGTTTCAAATTTTTTGTGCATAATATTTGCGGATAATTTGCAATCTTGAGTCATCAATCCAAGATTCAAAATTTGAAATCGGCTTATAAAAAAATTCCCCTTCTTTTTGGGCTTTTAA
>JAQFYM010002233.1:0-25189 GCA_034694785.1 Agrenia bidenticulata | reverse complement strand
GTGCACAGTTTTCACAATATAATCTAAACCAAATACATTTTTTCTGCCCCCCTTTAGAAAACATGGCTAAAAATTAAAAATGCCATGGGAATTCTTTTTTTCAGAAAGTTGAAATTGTTGACAATAAACCTAGAAAAGTTGCATATTTTAAGCATTGCCAAACCAAGTTCATCCGGAAATATAACTAAAATGATAGAGCATCTACAAAAATGCCAAAAATGCAGCATTAATGCAATAAATAAATTACTTTGTGTGGTCGATGATACAAAAATAAATATGAAAATAGTTGATTTAGAGGATGATAAAATATGATAAACAAGAAAAATTGAGGGATATAAAATCGTTGTCGAGACTTTTGACTGGACGAATGAGATGACCATAAACATCGATAAAAAAGGCTGGTTAGATAGCATATCGGTGAAAGAAAAGGCGGAGATAGATTAAGCCATGGCAAAGGCAATTTATTCCTGACAAATTCAGCTTTCTACCCGTAAAAACAACTATTGTATTACAGCTTAAAATCTATTACGCCGCGCTTTTATACCTCCATATAGATATATGTTAAGTAATAATCTATTGAACGAGGAATTTACAAATACTCAGCACAATATAAACACGAAGAAAAATAAATGTGCATATATATCACTTGTTTCTAATGGATGGTCCAACATCAGGCAAAAAACTAATCAATTACATAATACCGACGCAAGAGCCTTTTTTTATAACAGAAAAAGAAATATATGCAAACACACACACTGCAATATATATAGCAGAAAACATCATCGAGATAATAGATGATAATGGCTTACAAAAGATTGCTGCTGTTGTTACAGACGAAGCAGCCAACATGTAAGCATCCTGGGTGCTTATCAAGAATATATATCTATATATAAAAGCAGTCGGCCGCTCGGCACATTGAGGGAATCTACTGTTTACTGATTTTTGTCGATAAAAAAATTTAAAGATGAAAGAAATGAGGTTCAGAACATGGTAAATAAAATACGAGAATCAAATTAAATATATGCTTATTTTAACATATGCCATTATAGAAATATGGAAGTGGAGCCAAAAAACTAAAGATAAACGTGAGAACAAAATTCTGGAGTGATGTGGACATACTGGATAGTATTTTAAGAGGTAAAGAGTATCTTCAAAAAATTCATATTCGTAAAAGATATGACGTAGATCAGATTTTAACAAATGACATCTTAAGTACTACATTTTGGAATGATTTACATATAAAACAGAATATTAACACTTATTCGAGCCTTTGTAAAAAAATGAAGAAGATAATGTATTTTTATTAGATGTCTGTTTAAGTGTATCATGAAGATATAGAGTAATCGTTTATTATGAATGAGGTAATGCAGAATTTGATAGATGATGATGGAATATGCATTAACGAAAAATTTTAGGTTCTAATGATGAACGATGTAAAAAGCATACGGATAAGATCCAATATGCTTCAAATTAAGTAGACCCGAGGTTTTAAGAAAGAAGATAAAGTCCCGCTAAACAACATTTTGCAATTGAGTATATAGCAGATTAAGCAGGCAAGAAGTTGCATTTAATAAGTGTTTTGTGCAAAATTAGCAGACTTCAATGCCAGAAGTGACATGTATGGAATTCGAAATATTTTTGATTTTGAAAAAACATTTAGTCCATTAACTTGGTAACAAGTACTATTGAAATGAAAAGCCCGTCAAGATGCTGAACTTTTTACATTTTTAATAACACCGTCAGCAGCAACAGCAGAACGAATATGGTCATTATTTGGTAATATTCACACTGCATGAAAAAAACGGGATACAAATGAAAGAGCTGTAAAGCTTGTTTCTGTAAGATGCGTTTTAATTTTACAACAGCAGAAAAGACAATGCTAAGAAAATATGTTGTATGATGACGAGGATTCAATAGAAAATGTATAATTTTAATAAAAAATGCATGAAAAGTTTCTTCCTTAAAAATGAATTTAACTAATTTATATAAAAAAAAGTTAAATATATAAATTATCAATATTTTTAATATTTCCCGTATATTTATAAGTTTTCCTGATAAATTTACAGTTTTTAAAATATTTATATTTTTACAAGTTTTTACAACCCTAATTATATGTGTTTGTCTGTATAATTGTAGGCTTTTGGTTTATAATTGGAGCAATCTTAAAGTTTATAATCGATATTAGCATAACCGTGAAACAACATTTCTTTATTTTATAAATGCTTCGTAGTTATTCATACGCGTTAAAAATCTAATTAGACACTCTGTATGGTGAAAATATTAAATTTGAGGAAAAAACTGTAATATTTTAGATGTTTTGTCTTCTAGTGCGATTTGAAGTTTGTTAAAAAGTATAATTCATAATTTGGACATTCCATATAGCCATTGCATACATTTGTCAATCTTTTTTTGTTGAACATGTTTTTTTTTTGTACTTTTGTACGGATTTTGTAGTTCTTCTTTTTTAAAAAAACACGAATTTAAAAATTGATTAAACTGAAGGAGAAAAAATAAAGGAGAAGTGTAATTTTAGAAAACAAAATAAGACAAAAAAGTAGGCAAAAAACAGTAATTATTGATTTTAAGAGTCGATTTAGCACTCTTTCTATATTTCAGACATTTTATTTTTTTTCTTGCCCTAGTTTACAGGGTCAAATATCTATGGGGGTGTAATTATCTATACGACAGGGGCTGTCGTATATAATATAGTCGCTCGTGGAATATTGGTTTCTTACGCCGGGCGTAGAAAAAAAATAATTGCTTGAAATGAAAAAACACATATTTTTACGTGATAGGTAAAAATAGATAGAGCTCGTTGTGTACTTACAATATAAATATTACTTTTTATCTCTAATACGACCTTTTTTTTTGCTAATTTATTGTAAAAAAGGGATTTGATGGACAAAAGGAGAACAGAGAAAAAAAGAAATAACATAATAAATAGCAAAAGACTGACAATAAACACAATAAATAAATCTAAAGATAATAAATATATATATAATATGAAATATAAATAGCCATTGATAATTACACAAAATACTTCTCTTAAAAATCTTTTAATGAAACTCATAATTGAAGACACCAAGAGACAAAATCATGCAAAAATAATCAAATAAACGCCTAAGTATTACTAGTATTGATTCCAAGGCAAATCAATCATATTTTGGCATGCATACTTACATCTAAACGACATTATTAATTCGATTTTACTAATAAATATAATTAATGAAGGAATGGCTGATCGCCTACAAAAAATACAACAAAAAACAATAATTACAAAAAATAGTTTTGAAAAACATATAAATAAACAATTAAGTAATAAAAAAAATCCAGGAAAATGTAATGTTGCAAACATGGCAAAAAAATATAAAACGTGTGTATAAATAGATGTTAAAACGCATAATTACATATGTTAAATCTAACAAGACAAAAACTGGTGAAATTCAAAAGCCAGCCACCATAGCAAAAAAAAAAAAAACAAAAATACAATAGATAAAAAACTATAAATATAATTTGTAACAAAACCTCAACCTCATAATCCCATTTGCTATAAAACTACTAAAGATAAATAAATAGGAGACCAATAGGATTTAAAGGTTTTTTTAATAAGAGCTTAACCTAAAAAAATGCAGGTTTAATTCGTAAAATATATCTATACCATAAAGAATTGTTGAATTTCAAAGAATAAAAGAGAATTTTACGTTTGAAAAGACAAATATATCAGTGGAAAACAATCAAATAAAAATATTTAACCCAACATCATTAATTGCAGTTTAAATCTATTTTTGTCATGAAATCAATGATATTGTATTAAAGTACATATAACTACGTGAGTTAACATGGATAAATACAACGGGCAACATAGGCCCGAAAACAAAGCTAACATAAATTACAAATAGTAAAATATTTACAACATTTAAAAACACAATTTTAGTTTTAATTCATGTTTTAGAGCATTTAAATTAAATTCTTCTAACAATAACTGGATAATAAGTAAAAATTTAAAATAATATAAGTTAATTTTCTCCTTTTTTTAATATAAGTATTTTGAGTTTTTATGTATCTAAAATGAACCAACCGGAGTATACAACAATTTGCAACTATCTTTCGTTAGAAGTATATCCAGAATCTGCAGTTTGTATCAACGTCTTAATATATGAATAAAATGCAAAAATTTTGTTCTTGACAGAAAAATACTTTTTTATAAATAAAAAGACGTTGCAAAGAAAGTTGTAAAAGAAGACGAATTAAATAATACGTTTTTTTTTTGCTTTACAGCGAGTCAAAGTCGGGACATTATCGAATAACTACAACGGATGTAAAAGCCTCAAGAAACTATTATTGGCCGCAAATAATCGAATCAATTTTAGACTATGTTGCTAGTTGTATAAAGTGACAGTTTCTAAATCCTATTAAAAAGCACAATGTTAGTCTTCTTCCGATTCCCGTAAATAGAAATTCGAATAAGAATAAGTAATGACCTGGTAGGGCCATTTAAAAAAATGAAAAAAGGACATGTTTACATATGTGTATTGACTGAATACTGTACAAAATAGGCGGAAGCTTTTCCTGTAGAAAACAAATCTGCAAAAACTGTTTCTGAAAAAATTTTTTACAATATTTATGCCTTTATTGAGGTTTCAAACTTCTTCAAAGCAAAAAGGTACAGAATTTTGTAATAAAGTAGTAGAAGACTTACTTTAAAAATATAAAAAAAACGTTTAACTTCTAGTGCTTACCACCCATAAACAAATAGCCGTGTTAAAAGGGTATACCAACTACTTTGTAGAGGTCGTGGAAAATAGTAAATGAAACCAGAATAACTGGGATGATTATATTGCCCCGATTTATTTTCTTTATAAAACCAAGAAGCACAAAAGTGCAAAATTGACTTTATTTTTGCATATGTTTTACAAAAATCCGATCTTATCATCTGCTTGGTTCTTGTGGTACTGCTGTAGAATCAAGCGTACAAAGAGAAAATTTAGAAATTACTAATGTAGAAAGAATTCCGCAATTGCAAATAATAAAAAGGCACAAAAAAACAAAAAATAAGCTTTGAGATAATAAAACCATCCAAAAAATTTATGTAGGTGCCGAAGTACTTCTACTTAATAGAAAAGAATGTAAAAAAGGGGGAATATGATAACTACAAAATATAAAAAAACTTATAAAATCGTAGAGGATCGTAACTATAATGTTTTTGGCCTGCATAATAGCATGGGAAAAATACACAAAAGATGCATAAACAGAAATACATTAGTAAAATTAACTAAAAGAACAAAAAAAAAGATTCGGTATGCGACAATGTCCCAAAGAAAAAATCTGAACAAAATGTGTTTATGAAGAAATCGGTAGCTCAATTCACACAAAAAACCGCTACTGAAAGTTTCGTTGATACATTATGTGCTCAAACACAACCCTAATGCTTTCAGCCCGTAAAAAATTTTATTTATTACAACACAAAGACATAATCATTGCAAAATAATTCCACAAGAATTTTTTTATCTACAAAATGATAAATATGTTATAATGCTGCGCTTTTTTTCGTTTTTTTCGTTGTGGGGTATGCGAAACTTTTACTAAAATTTCTTGCAAAAAGACTTTTGATAAAATTCAACAACAGAAATTTAATATTGTATAAAAAATAAATAAAAAACAGTAAAAATGGGCAGAACAACGGCGTACTAGATAAGATTAGAAAACAGGTTTACGAAATTTTTTGATACCAGATAAGATTGTTTACATGATAAAAATTGGTTAACATCTGATATAATTGATTTATTTAGGAAAAATTATTGTACGGCACTGAATTACGTAATTCTCAAATGTGTGTACACAGTATTTATTAGCTAGAATTAATAATCCAATTTGGCTGTTAGATAATATTTCGAATTTTATAAAATATTTGTAAATGCCTTTTAATACTAACGATACGCATTGTATTTGTGCACAATTCAATTTAAATAGTAAAACGTTATACAGTATGGACTCTTATAATAATAATTATGACGCAACTGCACGTGATTTACTGCATAAAAATAGGTAAAAAATTTTCATCTTTTGAAATAATACATGAAAATGGATTTTTTCAATATGGCAGTCATAACTGTGGTGTTTTTATTCTAGCTTATTTTTACGAACGTGTTATTAATTACGATATGGAAGGATTTGATCCCGATATTTTTAGAAATATAAGTAGAGCCTTTCTAACAAAATTAAAGTTTTTTCTTATATGTGTTACTTCTTTTTATGTTTCTTTTATACTTTTTTACAGATTTTGCACATTTTTCTTTTTTAATAGCCACAGACTTCAAAAAATGTAAAGGAAATTACCATATATGGCCATAAAATATATGGCCATTATAAGGGGATTTTTTTTATTTTTATCTTATAATTTTGTCTCATAATATGATTATTATAATTCAAATAAAGTCTGGTTTTTATATATTTAGCAACCCTTTTTAAGGTTTGGGTACCCACCTAGCTTTAAGCAAAAATTATAAAAAAAAATTAATCATCGCGAAAATTTACTGACATTTTTCTAATCGTTTATTGTTTTTTAAAAAAAAGGCAAAAGCAAAAAAAAATTATTTAAAAAATAAAATCTTAAAATCTTCACAAGATTATCAATTACAAAACTTTACCCTGTAAAATTTTAATAAAGCAAGCTTGTATCTATTCAAACTAGAAATATAGAAATTTGTACATCAAAGACTCGGAAGTAGCAATCTCTAAGAAAAAAACGGCAAATATTCAAACTTGTCGTCCTGTATGGCTAAAATAACTACATTTTTATACATTTACTTAATAAATTTTTACAGTAACCATTTTTTTCGGTAAAAAAACAAATAAATCAATATAAAATACTATATCGACAGCCTAAGGTTTTTTATTAGTGTTTAAATATAAATATATGTCAAAATGAATTAGTTTTACATTTTTGCATTCTTTTTATGCCCCGTGCTAGAGGGTTTTGTAACTGTAAATGAGGATTTCAAATGCTGACATGCCGGTATATTTTAAAATTACATTACAACATAAATACAAATACCATTATACATAAATTTGCGCAAAAAATGAAAAAAAAGTAATAACGGGCATATTTATCATACTGGTTATTGTGGCATAGTTTTTTATCTGCGCAAGCCATAATATAGCCATAAAATAAACGGAGCCCCTGTCTATAGCACTGGTATACTATAGAATTTGTTAAATACTTGGGCGTTCATTGATTGTTGCTTTTATGATTTTGTCGTTTGGTGTCTTCAATTGAGAGTTAAAAAGGAAAATTTTTAAAGAATTTGTTTTGTGTAAGTATCAATGGGGTTTTTTTTCATATTCTTTATTTATTATTTTTAGTTATATTTATATGGTTTTTAGTTATTCTTATGCTATTTCTTATGTTTTATTATTTTCCACTGTTCTTCTTTTACTCATCAAATCACTTTTTCACAAGAAATTAGAAAAAAATTTAGGGTGTATTAACGATAGGAAGTAATATTAGTATTTGGAGTACACAAAAAGCATTATTTTATAAGATCGTCAGCGAAATATGTATATTTTTAATTTAAAGCAATTATTTTTTCTACGACGGCTTAAGGGGACAATATTGCACGGAAGACTATATCTAATATGAAATAAGGGCTAACAAAGATAACATTACTCATCGCCTTACTGGTAGGGCTCGGCAAAAGTATCATAAAAAAGGAGTAAATGTATCGGAAAGTATGGGAAATGTTTGAATGGGTTTAAACTTACATCAATAAAACATCAAATACATAAGTTCTATTTATAGTGCGACAAAAATGTATATACGTTACACTCCAGTAACCCTTGTAGCGCAAAACCTTTAATCCTTTATTCTTTTATTCCCTTGATTTTGTTTTTTAAACTCTTGAACCTTAATGAACAACGCAAAAAAAAGAGTGCAAGTCATTTTAACGCAAATTCAATACCCTGTCGCTGTTATTTTGTATTCTTGGTCGATAATTTGACATTGCAGACATTTCCGATGTCTTTTCCGAGCCCTACGCATTAGACATAGAAACTTTAATAAAAACTGATTTTTACTATCACATCTAGGGTTATATTAGATACCGTTTCAGTAACTTTTGCTATGTAACTTACAGTATCTTTTTTTTTCTGGTTACTTTATTTCAAAAAAAGCAACCATTACATAAGAGTGTTTATATTTGTATCCATCTTCTTTTAACTTTAAAAATGTTGTGCTAATTTTGTCAAAAAACACAAAAAAAAATATATATATCCAAAATAGGGGACTGAAAGCATAATTGTGGCATGTAAAATCTTTTAAAAAGGATATCAAAACTACGTTTACATATTTAACTTCTGGTTTGTAGATCTTTAACAAGCGTATAATATAATTACAAATAAAATGAGGAGCATAAATGTTGAATTGTTTTTTACACATTTGCTTACATGAAATTTAGTTGTTTTAGGCATATATATAAAATATGTAATTTCTGAAATGGCCCAAAAATTTGCACAAAATAACCCGAAATTTTAGTAACCAGAGTATAATAAAGTCTAAAAAATACGCTCGGTAACTGTAACTTACATGATAGACGTAAATTACTGTAACATACAGGTAGCATTTTTTAGTTACTGTATTTCGAAAAACCCTTATCACACCGAACCAAAAAATACTATAAGTGTTATATGTACCAATATGCACCATGCTATACCAGTTCATGCCACTATGAGGCTGTATGAGCGCCGAGTGTCTTGCATCTGTGGGAATACAATGTCTTTACATCTTAATGCAAGGTATGTTAATCACTGCTTGTATAGAAGCTTAAGCTTAGCTTTTGGAAGACAGTTATTAATTTTAAAGATAAGCATTTTTTCTCTCCTCGTTTAATCCTTGAAAAATATTTTCGATCATTTAAAAAAGGGCTCGAAGATGTCAAATAATTAATGTTCTCCAAAACGTAAGTATTGCAAAAATCTTATTAGAATGCTCAAAAAAATATTAATCAATATTTGGATGAAGAATTAAACAACCAAGACGAGGAAATTTTTGCGGGACCTGGTTTGTGTTTGAAAGTCGACGAGACTGCCATCTGCCAAGATAACTTGTATATTTTTCTTAGTAGACTTCCCGATGATATAAGAGTCACATGGATTGTAGGAATCGTTGAAACAGTATAAAAAAGTCTTGTTTTATCATACCAGATCGTACAAAAAATATATCTGGATTATTTTATACAAAAATTAAACATGGAACAAAAATTTGAAGATGATTGGGCTGGATATCCTCAAGCGTAAAAAATATAGGGTGCACGCACACAATCGTTAATTATTCGTAAGAATTTTAAAATAGAGAAGAATGTATACCAATAATATTGAAAATCTTAGGTCGTTAATGTAATATATTATTACTAGGGCCGTTCAAATGCAATTTTTTTGTTTTAAATGCAATTTTTTTTTATAATGACTTTTTTTTTCCTTTTTTCTGCAATTTTTTCTTGCATTTATTTTTATCCCATATAATGAAATTTAAAAGAACTGAGAGAGAAAAAGCGATTATGTATACAAAAGAGTATTCAAAAGAATTTATAATGGGGCCTAATAAAACTCTATATTGCAATCTTTGTGCTATTGATGTTAACATGAACCGAAGATCATCAGTAGAGAGCCATTATAAAACCAAGAAACATCAATCTGCCCTGCATATTTTAAATGCAAATACGAGAATCCCAGCAGAGCAAAGCTTTTTGATAGATAAAAGTAAGGAAATAAGTATAATGATTGTGGAAGCCTTCTTTGATGCGGACATACCGCTAGAAAATTTGATTAATGAAAAAATAAAGGCGTTATTCTAAAAATTAAAAGCGCCTGCTCCATCAATTTCATCAGCTAGAAGAATAGTAAGAGATTTGGCAAATAAAGTATTTGAAGAAAATACAGCGTACTTTGCAAACCATGGTGTTAATCTTATAGTAGATGAAGCTATAGTCAAAAAGGATAAATCTTAAATGTTCTCTGTGGAAAAGTAAGAGATCCACATTATTTCTAACTAATTGCATGTGAACAAATAGAAGGTAGTTGTAATGCGGATAAAGTTGAAGTTTGCATAAGAGAATCGTTGCACAGATATGAAATTAGAGAGGAGAAATTTATATTATTGATTTCTGACGCGGCGAGTTATATGGTTTCAGTAGGAAAGCGATTTAAAGAGATGAACACGATATTTTTTCACATAACATGTATGGCCCATTTGTTACACAATTGCGCGATGAAATTAAAAGGATTTTTTAGTGATATAAATTTCTTGATATCTTCGATTCAATCCGCCATAGTAAAAAATAAGAATAAACAAATGTCATTTAATAGAATCCGGAAACCACCATCTGTAATTATCACAAGATGGTCAAGCTGGCTAAAAGCAGCGATATGGTATGCCTCCCACCTACCTGATGTGATTGATATAGTTGATAATTGGGATGATGACGGCATATTAGTATATAATGCTAAGTCATCGATATGGGCACCAACACTGTATAACTCCTTATGTTTAGTAAAAACAAATTATGAAGTATTTATTGAAGTGTTAGATAAGTTCGAGCACTCTGCCTACAATATGGAATCTGGACTAGAGGCTATTAATAATCTTAGTTTTACTAATGACTGCGTTGATTTAAAAGGATATCGTATGGGAGAATAAGAAAAAAGGATTTAATAAGAATAATGAAAACAATATACGACTCATTTCACCGGCAGTGCCAGTTCATTTAATAAAGTGCCCGCCTACCTCTGTTGCTGTAGAAAGTAGCTTTTTAATGTTACAAAAGCTACTGACAAAAGATAGAAACTTTGCGTCAAAAAATATATTTAAATATTTCAGCTTATATTACAATTGCGATAAGACTGTGCAATTTGCAGAATGATATGGTTTAATTAAATATTTAAGTGATTTCTTTCTGTATAAGTACATTTTCTAAAAATGCAATTTTTTGCAATTTTTTTGTTACTTAATGCAAATAAATGCAATAAAAAAGTGCATTTATGGTTCCCCCTAAAAATTAAATGCAAAAAGGGGATAAGGATGACAGCTCTTGAGAGATTTCTTACTGGATTCTATTATAGGTACACAAAATTAAGAAAAAGAAATATTGATTTGTTACAGATGGAATTTGCCAATAACGTGACGCATTTATGCAATATTTGAAAAAATATAAAGGGAAAAAGAACATTTTTTCTTTTTTTTATTTGTTATCATGGTTTAGATTATCTTATCAAAAAAAACATATTTTAAATTTTAATTTAAGCTTTATATAATAACGCTCAAAAAAACAGCAAAATAGCTAAAAGATATAAAAACCCTAAAAAATAAATTTAAAAAATTCTTTCATTGGTGTTAAGTTTTCATGGAACAGATTAAAATGGTTAAAAAGGGTTTACATGCCAGATTTATGGTCAAATGTTTTAAAAAAAAACGATATCAATTACACCGAATTAAAAACTAGAATTAGATTTTAAACAAACATTTTATACATAAAAGCCGAATATATATCAATTTTAAGTATGCCTTTTAGTTACTTATTATATTTTTTAAATATTTTTTAATTTACATTAAACGATTATAATTATAATTTTTATGCTTTAATTAATAATAAGAGAATACATAAATTATTCAATAATAAACAAAAAATCTTATAATAACATGGTAGAATAAAAATTACAAATAAAAGAACATAAAAATTACAAAGAAAACTAGGAAAGCATCAATTTTATATAAAAAAATATAAAAAATGACAACTTATCTAAAATTTACAAAATATGCCAGATTATTTACGCTGTGTTGGTAGAAATATCATGGTAATAAAAAACATATGGTAAAATGATACAATATAGATACGTAGAAATTGTCAAATGGTACAGGACTCTTTAGGTAAAACAAAACAAAAAAAAATAAATAATAAGATAAGATAAGATAAGATAAGAAAAGTCAAAATAAAATAATAAGAATAATAAAACTAAAAAAAGATAAAAAACATAAAAAAAACACTTACCGCAATAACCCCTACCAAAACAGGTTTTTTTTATTTTAACCGGCATCCAGCCGTATAAAAATCTTGCTTATGTAGCAATTAACCTAACGAATAATATCTACTTAATCCAATTATGTTTTATAAAAATGTGCATTTACAAAAAAAAAACCCGTTAGTGCAGAATTTATATTTAAGTGTAATTATTTGTAGACAAAATCATTTTACATGTTTATTTTGGAAAGAGAACGAATTTAAAAAAACAAGTATAGAAAAAAATATAATTGATTAAAACAAAAACCTATTATTTTTTTTAAAAAAAATTTATAAAAAAAGATTAGCCTTGTTTGTAAAAAAGTTATCAAAAAAAATTCAGTTAAATTGTTAATGGTTAAGCTTAATATGAGCGGAAAGATTATTTGTATTTTGTTATTGCAAAAAATTCAATTTTTAGTATCTACATTTGCATATTGATTTTAAATTTATAAAAATAAAAGTAACAGTAACAGTAAAATGTTCTTTAATTATATTCGTATCATTAAAACTACAAAATGAAGGCGTAGAGGTGTTATAAGTAGGTGTTGGAGATGATATTTACAGTTACCACTGCGTTTCACATATATTAATTAATCTTTGTTTTTTATGTAAGAACACAAAAGAACAGCAAAATTATCTATAAACTAAAGGTTAAGATAAAAAGAACCTGCAAAAAAATGCCTATCATTTGAAAGTGTATAAAACCAGCGAGGTATAAAATATTTTGCAATCCGGCACTGTCTCTGAGTAGCGTTCTTTTAGATTATAAAAAAAGTAACAATAAAAAATAGCAAACATAAGTAAACATGGACTTACAAACAAAAACCGATTTTTTATTCCTGTGAATTTTTCATAGCAAGATTCATAAAAAAAAGCCGATTGTCCGAAAAAAAAAACCTTTTAAATGTTTTTCGATGGGTATTGTTTTTAAAATTAAATATTGGTACGAAGATAATATAACAAAAAGTGATATATATTAGAATAGAACTTTATTAAAAAATTATTTTGGGCTTTTTAGAATAACGTAACAAAAAAAATGCGCCAATGCGTAAGGTTGTTATAACATAACATTTTACTTTTTTTTACTGTTAGTTTTTTTATTTTAACATATTAAGATTAATTTATTTAACAAAATAATACTTTTTCGTAAAAAAACACAAAATTGAATTTTAGTCATACCTTAGTTAGTAAATGCCGTTTTAATATTTATAAATTAAAACTGGGCTTAAGATAAAAATCAAAAAAAAAGTTTAATTTTTGTAAATTATTACTAGAACAGTGCAAAAAAATTAACTAACTATAATAATTTTTTTGTTTATAAATGCCTTTGGTTTTTTTAGACGTTTATTTTGTCTTAGAAATTGTAAATGTGTTGTATATCCAACAAGGTTTTTTGTTCTTTTTTCAAATTTTTAGGTTGGAGCTTTTAAAGTTTTATTTAACGAGTTTTTAAGTTATCACGATATACTTCACTTTAGAATAAAAAATGTTTTTTCGTGTCTGTTGGCGTTTTTATGCTTTTTTACATTTACCTAAAAAAACCTATTATATTTTTATTTTTATTTGTCTGCTTTTTTTTAGTCAGCACTAAATTCACACAAAAAAACAAACAAAATTACCATAAAAATCAACGCCAAAATAATTTAAAAAGTTAAGATAAAGGCGTAAGGAAAAAAGCGAAATCTTTATATAGTACGTTGTTCTTACCCTAATGCGAGTCCTTGATTAGCATGTTACATGAAACAACCTTTTAATAAAAATAAAAAAGTATAAAAAAAGTATTTGATTCCGGATTTTTTATTCATATATATTGAACAGCACATTAATTATAAGACATGTTGCAGAGTACACAAAGGTTCTATTGAGCATTTTTTTTTATGTTGTAGCAGCTTTTTTTTAAAACTATTTTATATTTATAAATTTTTAAAAGCCAAATACCAGACTGCATTGGCTGCAAAACTGCATACAAATCTTGTATTGCAACGGTAATTCCTGTATTTAGCATATTTTTTATAATAAAATTATTCTGTTAAAATTAATCGTATCTTTAAATCAAAATCATGTTTATGAGGTTGTTTTTTTATACAAAAAAAATACCTTGTAAACGAAAACATCAAAGTTATCATTTAATATTTATTTTGAATTTTTGAGATTTTTAACATACATCACATTTTATTTTAAATAACAAAAATGTGTTTATTTCAGTTTCTTTTGTGTGTATTATGTACATTATAAATGGTGAAGAATATTGAAAATTCGTAAATTTTTTATGTTAACTGAACTACGAGATGCTTATAATGCAGTATTTTTTATTATGATGTTACTTATAGTTTTAAAAAAGAAAAATTGTTTTTGATGCGTATACTTAAGCCCTTTTGGTATTTTTTTTGCATTGAGTTTTCTTTGGTTGACTTTGTGATTAAAGTATTTGTACAACAATAAAAGGTATTAGGAAACTCGAATGAAGAATTAAGTTTTCTACCGAACTTTGGAAAAATTTTTTTATAACTTACGGTTTACAATAGATAGTGTAACCTTTGCAATTTGTTTATTTATTAATTCTTTTGATCTAGAAGTGCTGTATTAAATCTATTTAAATAATACCATAATTGTAATTTGTCTATATCCTTTAACTAAACATGAAAAAAAAATATTTTTATTATTGTGCAAAAGAAAGAAGTTGAAAGCAGAGATGTTAAGTTTTCTGTTGTAAAAAATACATACGAACATATAGCATGACATCTTTTCTATTTTTTCACGGCGCAATACTGCAATTAATATCTAGAAAAATGTTTCTATAATTTCATTCTAAAAAACTTGCTTATATCTTTTATTTGACCGTTAGTTATAGTTTTTTTAATTCAGTGATTGCATCACAAAAAAAAAAGGGAAAAATATGCAAAGTGGCAAGCGGCAGGCAGTGGCGTACCCAGGGGGGTAGAGAAGTGATTCGTTCTTCCGAATTTTCTTTCACGCCTGAATTAAAGGGGAGGAAGAGTCTTTTTTTTCTGCACTCATTTCTTTCATTTAAAGAATCCAAATATAAAATTTTAAATTAGTAAATTCGCAAAACAAAATAACACTTACCTCTAGTGGGAAAGAGGGTTGTAAGCTAACTTTTGCAAAAAACAATGACTACCCCCGGATCAAAAATTTCTGTGTAGGCTACTGACTGCTGTTTTTTATCAGTTAGAAGTAAAGCAATAATATTAAACAACCTCACAGTTTGGGTTATAATGACGAAACCAGAAAATTCGTTTGACTAGAATAGTCTGTGTTTCAGACAAAATATTGCGTAAAAACACAATTTAAATTGTAATAATTTTTACGTTTGCTAAAATTTTAAGTTGCAGATTTTTTGTGCAAAAAAACTGCAGCACACAAAAGACCCACTTCCCTGCTTAAAACACTACATTGGTAAAAAGAAAGGGCAAGTGCAATTGACCTGTGCTACTTGGCTGCGCAACTAGCTACCAAATCTTGTGTGATAAACCGGATTCTCATTTTTTTGTGTAAAAATCATAAATAAAATGCTTGCAATGCCTTTTAAAGGTTCTTTTATATCTGAAAAAATATTATGCATAGTTTGCATATAAAAGAGGCTATCGACAAGGTTAAATACTGCATGTAAGCAAAAAAAACACACAAAAACGTTGTTGTGTGGGGTCAACCTAAAAAGAACAATCAAGTATGGTGCTATTCCGCTACAGGAGCAAAGTGATGCCAAGCCAATCATACGACGCCTTTGATGTATGTTTAAGATCGAAACACAGCCAACAAAAGCATTAACGTAATTTTATGCATGAGATGCACACGCGTTGTATGAAACAACTTATCTGACAAAGTAAAAATGAACATTGCACAAATCATGTGATACAATAGCCAAGCTGTAAAAATGAACAAAATGAATTTGATATGCTAAGTAAACACAGTATAAATTCTACGTGGTTTACGAGCCGCTGCGTCCAACTCCCATGTAAGTTGCATTACATTTCCAACTTTTCTTTACCGCTTAAACCAAACTTTGATGGATCACTGCAAAATGACCGCAACAATAGAAAAATTCTGTTTGCAACATAGAAAAAATGCTTTTAACACATAAATGACAACGGAAACAGTTCTTTTGACGCTTATCTTGTTGACGCAAAAAAATTGTCTATATCTTGCGCAATAATCTCGAAACAAGCAAATGCGATAAAGATGGCAACACTAATTAAGGCATGGTCGCTCAATTTCGTATAGGAAAAGCAAATTTAAAGCGTTGTTCCGCGTTTAAAAATAGTTATTATGTTTTTTTTTTGCACAGTTCAGACAGTAGACCAATTGAGGTAATTTGACCGTGACAAGTAGTCGGCTTTTATTCACATGAAAACATGCGTTGTAAATCATAGGCAATAAAAAATGTCGTTAATTTAAAACATTAAGAAACGCTTTAATTTCCGTAGAATTTTAGAACCATGCAGTATACTACGAGGCTGGACTTGCCAGCGGCTGCAAAGAGGTTGCAAAATTATATAAATCTGACTATAAGAGTTTTTATAGGACATGTAGAGCATCAAGCGCCTTTCGCACCGCAATAAAAGAAGGTACAAATAGTTGTATTAAAATATATGAGTGGATAAAAAAACAAGAATAAAGTTTGGCTATATAGTTGCATGTAACACACGCGGTAAGACAAGACAAGTATCCTTAAGCTAGTGACAAAATGAGGTATACACCTTTAAGATTACAGCGACAATAAACATAGAGACAGTATGTACTAAATTATAAAAGAAAAAAATAACCATATTAGACATCGCAGCAAGACATTCGACAATCACAGACCTAGCTCTAGAGGAGTATCGTAATTTATCAGCAAAAAATGGTATATTAGCTTTTAAAAAGTTATCAAGAGTAAACAGAACACTGATTCATATGTCAACGTTAGAAAATTAGTATTTAAATTAGTTTGTGCAACAGTTGTATCCAAAAATGATGCAAGAAGACAGAACTCTAGGTCAACGAAGTATTAAAAATAATCAGATAAAGAAAGTATTACAAAATATAGTATAGATATTGACCGCGCTTAGCCCGAAAGCTTCAATTACCGAAGATGCTCTGCATAAATTTAATTGATTTTGCTGACATGGTATGTGAAATACAAAGGAAGTGAAAAATGTAAGCACAGATACGTGGCTGCGTCCTGTTGTCCTGCGAGGAAACCCGAATCAAACGTATATTTTGCGTAGATTTTAGTGCAATAAATATGTTTTAAGTCTGGATTTTTTTTGAGATAAACATAATAATGCATCTGATTGCAGCTTTGCATGGCAATCAAAATATTTTAATCGATCGATGTATTGTCGAAAAAAATCGTCGTGCCATTTCCAGTTTATGACAGGCACAAGACTGCATTTTATAGGTAAAACTTCATACAGTTACAAATGATGCCGCAAGATTTACAGAACTCCTTGCGTCTTATCTGAGAATATATAAACCCAATTGTTCAAGATCAAATAGAAAAATAGTGCGTTGTTTTTATGGAAATTATACTCATCTTTAGAAAGATAGGCAGCACCATGATTAAAACCCGAGGACGGTACAGGAAAGAAAAAATAAATTTGGTTGTAGTAAAAACAAAGAGACAAGTATAAAAATATGTTGTGAAAAATGATAATTTAGTATACACTCCCGAGCACACAATAACAACAAAAACTGGAACCGTTTTTAGGATTAAAATATTACACGGATCCAGCCAAAAAAAAAACAGTTTCATCGAGTTTTTGATGTGCATCACCATGATCGTTTTATAATGCAAAAATTTCAGGATGTATAGTTTTATAAAACCTTATTTTATAAAGATGGACAACGAGTAAAGTTTAAATGGAAACATGAAAATACGAAAAACTCATGGAAATATAGGCAAGATTACAAGAGAAAATATTGACTATATTTCCGTCTTCAGCGCGGAAATTTGTTTTTTTGTCTCGCGAGTAAAACAAGCTCTAGCGCTTTTTTATATAGAATAGGGCAAAGCGAAAGGCATCTAAAGGACGATCGTTATGCAAGCTAGGTATTATGCGTAATAACCAAACGAAAGGACCTGTTTGAATTTGGGCTATACAGTCATTCTGAAATCGTCTGGCAATAAACTCATTGACTTAAATCATCAACCAAAAAGGCATTGACTGAACTAAAAACCAACAGGGAGGTTAAATTAAATCGTGTGGAAATGTATGTTCCTATCTAGACGTTGAGATTGTATATGTGTGTATCAACCTGATATAACACTGGTTATGTCCAGCGCGCATTCTAGAGAATTAATATATGCAACCATGATTTAAGAAAAGAACAATGAACGAAACAGTATTTTTGTAAAAAAGGCATCATTAGCACTGATAGCGGTCTTTTTATAATATACAGAGGTAACAGCCCGCGCAATAAGGCTGTTAATAAATGTTTTAGAAAACGAGGGCATGCAGCCGTATAAAAAATACATATAAACATAAACTAAAACCATAATTAAGAAAAATACCTGTATGCAATGCTGCATTGAAAAGGAAATTCGCAAAAGCTGCAACAACAATAGCATAGTGCTAGGCAGATCTGAGACATGACCGTTCTACAAAACAAGTATGTCTTGCATCATGTGCATACTACTAAAAAATAAAGTAGGAGACCTACTAGGGAGCTACATGCTGAAAAAATTTGGAGAGCTAGGATAGTTGTAGTAAAAATTACTTAAGCGGCAAGATATGAGCTCAAAACCTGTGTAAAAAATGCTTTACAGATAAAGCATACAGAACAAAGTACTGCAGCCTTTTTATTGCGAATACTCTAGAGTGACGATATCAAAGAAGTTTGCGAGCGAATAAATAAACCTGGGCGACAAAAAAAATGTGTAACAGAAATTTAAGGGGTGTTTTCAACCATAAATGTAACACGGGCGTTGCACGAGGTTATTTTACCCCTAAGGAAAGCAATTTAAAAGAATTGCGGTTCCAGTAAAAAAACTTAAAAATGTGGTCGTAATGTAAAATACTACTAAACAAGGGGCATGATACTGAACTCTAAAGAGGCCCTTTGACAGTAAGAATATTGGTACGACAAACAGAAAGAAGAAAGAATTATGACCAGAATTTAAACGTAAAGATTGCGACCTCTGACAAAGTAAATCAAATGATTAAGTTTATAACAAATGAACTCGAACGAAATACAACGATTTTCAGTATAAAAAAAATTAGATACTATTCAATCAGTATATGTAGATATATGAGATTTTCTGCAGTGATACTGTCGGAATAAATAGACAAGCCACGCAAATAAAAGGGGTTTGGAGATGAAGAAATTATAATGACTCATGAGGAAAGCAAAAAGCTCGACTTTTGATGAGACAGTGGAGCAAAGCGGTACCAGTTTGAGAATCCGACGCCTTTTTCTGTAGCACGAAAAACGAGACGGTCCTGGAACACGCATAAGCCGCAGACAATGTAAAATAGTGTCCAGCTGTATTTAACCTATATCTGAAGTAGAAACTATCAACCTGAAACAAAACATGTATTAAAAAGTAAAGCTATTTTCGCACAAAAATCATAGAAACGAGCCTGCGTAACAAATCAAAGTTTTCGCATGTAAATAAGCCGGGATTAACAACCGCAACTTTTTACCATATATGTTATCTCTATGTAAAAAAGCAAAAGGCAAAGCTTAGTTGTATCTTTAAAGAGATTTTAAGTATTTGTATATATGGGCAAATCAAAATATAATATTTTAAAAATCAAATGCTGTAGAAATTTTTTGTATAAAAATGCAAACAAAACTAGTAATAATAGTTTTCTTAGTAAACAAAAAAAAGTATAAAAAAAACAACAACTATAACTTTATAACAACCTTATCATTGCGTAGAAGGTATTTGTGTGAGTATAATAAAATTCATACAGGTTTTGAAACATATGTCTACGCTTAATATTGTATACAAATACAATTTCTGCTTTCTTTTTGTTATAGGCTATTTTCCTATATCAAAATTCAATAAAGTCTAAATAATTTTTTCGTTTTTGGTTTATGTATTACTGGTTATATTTGGTGCAATTTTTCAGTTTATTTTGCTGCTTAAATTTGCCAAAAAAAAATTTCGGAGAGTTCACTGCCACAAAAATGTATAAAATATGTGCATGTGCGAGTGCGAGTTCGATCTATAGTTTATCCTATAAAAGAGTAGAATTCCATTGTGTAAATGCTTGTTGGCTATTTTAGGTAGCAGGTAGACAAAAAAAATGGTATGAGTAATGCGAAAAAAAACATGAGTTGTTTTGTCTGCATTTACATGGATATCATTTGCTTACACATATAATATTTTTTTTATAATAATTGTATGCAACTGCAATATAAATACTTTTACAATTGACGTAAAATTTATATATTATAACAAAAAAACGATAGATAAAAGATCAGCAGTGTAAAAAAACTACATTTTTTGCGCAAATTAACTACAAAACAAAACACATGTTGTCTACGAGCAAAAATGTACATTTGATTCGTTGTTGTGTTTTTGTTTTGTAGTTCTGTAAATGGTTACCTATTACTATTGCCACAACGGATTTTATTGCATAAATATAGTTTTTTTAGAAGGCTGTACAAAATATAAAAACAGCATGTAAACCTATTATGTTGGCAAAAAAGATTAGTTGAGAACATATATAAAGCATCTAGGGCATCGTTTTTTTTTTGTACGGCCTCTTTGGTTTGCTTTATTGATTTTAACACGTGCCGTTTATTCACTCTTTTGTATTTTGTATGTATAAAAAAGGCAGGCACAATAGTAGCAAGTGGTTTGTATAAAAGACTAGATATTTTTAATAATAAGGCGTATGTAGGAATTCCATATCTTTACCATGAGACTTTTTTGCACTTTAATATTAAGACGTGAATACATAAGGGTGTAATTTTATCTATTGATAAAGTAATTATGGTTAAAAGGAGATAATTTAATTTGGTATTTTTTACCCTACGATTCCAATTCTTGCTAAACTATGTTAACTTTTTTTAATGATAAGCTACAATAAGTAAAATATATGGCAAATGACAACTTTTTAATTATTTACTCATAGAAAAAATTACCTAGATGTAAATCTATCACTAATTCTCGTATAGGACGAATTCCTAATGAAAAAACGAGTTTATTTTATGTGGTTTTTACACGAAAAAAATATCTATAAGACACAATTCTGTACATAATTATAGATGTAAACACTGTTTAAAAATTTTATTGCAGCATTTAAATACAAATGTTGTTGTTTGCATTGTTTATAAGGTATATGTTTTTTTTGTAATGTTATTTTGTTATATTTGAGTCGTCACTATTGATTTTTTTTTAATACAGCACATTATAGTCATAATAACTATGGAAAACTTTTTCACTATGCAGTCAAAAAAAACGAAAATACCTAAGGGTACATAAAACTATAAAACGAAAAAACTACCCTAAAAAAACACGGCAAAAAAACTTTTTCAAAAGCACGCGAGTGGCAGCGCGCAAAAAAGACTGGGTCAGTCGTGCGCAGCCTTGCTCGTTGGGGTATTTTTGCAATAAATGCGCAAAACTGCTAAAGTATAATACTTAAAAATTATAGCCATAACTATATAGCATCTCGATAAGAAAGTATTTATAATTAAAAGTCAATATATTCTTTTTCTTATTAATTAGTATCTCTCAGTTTTTGTAAGATAAATATATAAAGTAATTCAATTTATTTAATTATTAAAAATTCATCCGTAAACATTTTCAAAAGCAGTAGCTAATTCAAATTTCTTAAAGCTTTCAAAATGATTGCATACTGCTTTCTAGTAAAATATTTTTTTTTTCACCTTCTGGACTATATGATAAACTTGTCTTTTCTTGTAAAATTTTATTCCTTACATATTTATCTTCTTGTTATACAGATTAATCTATTATGCAAAGTTCGGATGTGCAGTAATTGCATTTAGATTTAATCCACGGTGATAGGCTTCAGCCGAATTAGTTGATATGGAACGTAATTTTTTTCATGTTGCCATTTTGAGACCAGAATTCGTGTTTTTATTGTAAACTTCTTATGATTACTATATTTTAATAGTTCCGTTTTAATTCTTTTTAAAATATGTAAGAAAAATGGATATTTTAGACTTAAATTCAACGTACAATTTTTTATTATTTTCTTATACTCACTGTAAATTATATCCAGCGGAACAAAACATAAATTAGATGGCTTCCTTTTTTTTTTCTACATTGTAATATCATGTAGATATACTATTGATAATTCATGATTTTGGATATTTTGCCATATTATTGGGCGAAATGAAAAAAACTTGATGATATACAGGACTCATTACAACATGTTGAAATTTAATTATTAAATGCTACATTGAAATAAAGATTACGTTTTTGAAGCTAAATTTATGAAAAAAATGTTATTTTTTGGAATATTTTATCGTAGTGCTTTTGGTTTGTGGATGAACACATAATATATATCAATGGTACTGTTTTGCGAAAAATACGTCTATGTATTTTAAACTATTACTTATAATGGTTTAAGGCAGAAACAAATGTTATATCTTTAATCCACGCTGTGGAGTTTGTAAAGCATTTGCACAAAATTCAGAATAATGTAGTGTTAATCTACAGGCAGAATGTATACCTTTATCATGTTGTAAGAATGTTTTTTGCAGACGATTAACATGTTAAAAACTGGGAAATTATCTTGTTCAGCTTTAGAATTTCCCAGCTTCAATTTTTTCTTTTTAGTAATCCCGTCTGTAAAAGTGCGTAATAAAACTTATTATTTGAATTCGCAGTCGGTAATTACAGATGAAATATCCGATACAATATATGCGCTTTATCTCGCTTTTTTATGGCTTTCTTTTTGGATTTTTTCTTCAAAGTTTAAGGCATTCATTGAAGCTTTTTTTGGGTTTTGCTAATGTGGTGTGGCAAAAATACATACATTTGCATAAAAAACCGTTTAATTTACGCTTTTTCAGATTTGACAATGCCATCTTTTAGTTTCATTTTTTTGCTTTGTAGCATTGTAGTAGAAACCATGACTATATAGGGATCGATTTCCTAGCTGATTCTTATAATACTGAAAGTTCATGATAAGATTAACAAAAAACCTAATCTATATAAGCAATTTGGTTGTTTTGCGCATTTCTTTTACACATACTATCTATTGGCAATTATTCGCAAAGCTGACTCATTTAGTTTTGCGCACTACGACGACATAAAACTAGTAAACGAATAAAACAACCCCTAGTAAAACAAGGGTAAGAAAAACATTTTTGAAAGCACGTGAGTACTTTTTTTTTGTTTTCTTATATTATTGTTAAAATTTTTAGGTTGGCAGTGAAAGTAGAATTTTACTTTTTATAGTTTTGCAAACATCTATTTGCTGTACAAGCTATTTAAATCCATAAAAAAAAAAAAACTTTTTGACTGGCGTATATTTGTATCTATATTAATTTTAAAATGTATTGAACAACTAATTTTTAAACGGATACATAAGAATTCTTTAACATGAGTAGGCAGTTACCAATCAAAAAAAATATATGAAGCTATATTAAAAACAATTTTTGTACAAAGCGTTTTTAAATTGGTAAAAATTTTTTTAGGTGCAATATTTACTTTACAAAACCATATTCTGACAAAATTAAGTAAAAAATTTAATTATATATTTCGAAACAAAATCTTTACTACAATTTGAACATAAAGTGATTTTGTAAGCTTTTGAAGATTGCAAAGTATAAATTGTTTCAATAAGCTGTGAAAATATTTTTACCATTTCTTCTACTCTACAAATAAACAAAATAACAAACAAGTGCGTTACAAACTTAATGAAGTATAACCTATAATTACTGAACACATAAATCAGAATTTATAAACTACAAAATGTACCAGTTGTTTTCATATCGATGCTTTTATAAAAATGGCACGGTATTTTTTTTTGTAAGTAAATGGAAACGTTCACGAAAGATTCTTTAATATCATTTTGTTGCCATAGCTCAAAAAAAAATTGTATGAATATCCAGTTTTTAGTATTTTTAGTGTCTGCTTATTGCAAATGGTGCACCATATACGTAAAAGTTTTTAGTATGTTTCGCTTGACTAAAAACGCTGTTTAAATTTATATTCATGTATCTTTTCTGCAAAAAATACCAATAAATTTAATTTTGCAACAATATAAAAAACACATGTCAACAAGGTTTTTTTTTTTAATAAGAAAACATTCCTTGTTTTGCGTATATATTTTTTTTTGTATAATTTTGGATAAGGATAATAATGCTTAAAGACTAGTAAAAAAAATGTAACTGCAAAACGTTTGTTTAATAATTCATCATCCAGTAAAACTTATCATAAAATTATAATATTAACCATACTTTTTAAACTTATTAATAAATGTTCTTAACTAAAAGTTTGCAAGTTTTGTGTATAAGCTTGGCTTAATTTTGCATGTAAAAATACAAAAACAAAACCATTAAAAAAATTCTTTGCTCGTAAACAGTTTCAACATTTTAATCATAAGCTGTTAATATTTATGTACTAGACTACTCAGTACATTTTCAGTGTTTAAAAATTAAAAGGTTTTCGATCAAATATTTTTTATACATTACCCATGAGGGCTCGGTGTTTATTCTCAGGTTTACCGTAAACGTAAATACGCCTCTGGGTACAAAAAACCATGGCTATTTTCGATGCCGGTATTTTGGGCAATAATACCATGTGTAGAAAGTTATAACGTTTCCTATATCAGAATGTAATAGTTAGGGCTCGGATTTTGGTAAGCAGACCGAAAAAAAAATGGTTGAAAAAGCAATCTTATTGTATCATAAAATTCATTTGTGAAATGAAAACGTTTTTGCTGGCTTTAAATAAAAGTACGCTGCGTATATTACAATATACGCTTATTTTTTCATCACTTATAAAAATGAAAAATCCTAAAAAAGCACCCGAAGGTGACCTTACAGAAAAAAGTGTTAATAGAAATATTCATTATACTGTCAACAGTAAAAGTTTAAGTAAAGAATCTTTATCTGACAACAATGCGGAAGTTGATTGTATATGTACTGACCAAAAAGAGGCATCTGAACCTAATATTTCGTGCAATGCAGTGTGGGATAATATTTCT
>JAQFYM010002232.1:0-25189 GCA_034694785.1 Agrenia bidenticulata | reverse complement strand
CTACTACAAGTACTAATATATTTTTCTTATACTGCTACCGACATAAAAAAAAAGTAGCGTATGATTGCTTTTGTAAATAGTTTATATAAACGAGACTTTCAAGATATCTTGACTATCTCGACTTACTTTTTTTTATAAAATTACTTTTGAGTCTCGAGATTAGAGATCTCGAGACTGGAAACCCCAATTTCAATTCTTATTTAATCATGGGTTACTTTCTTTTATATTTTAAATCCGGCAAATAAAAGAAAGTCAAAAATGGCATAAGTTTTTTTTGTCAAATTGTCAAAATTATTTTAGCTTTAAACAAAAATTTTACAGTAAAATTTTCGTTCGCTGACAACATTTCGGATTTAAAAATTGGCGGAAATAAATATTAGAAAACTTCTATAAATGAACAAAATCAATACTATGCTTTAATGGGGCTTTTTGTAGTTTATTTCGCATTATTTTGTAAAAAAAACAATTTTTTTTTGATTTTTTTTTGCTAAAAAAATTGTATAAACAAAAATAGTTACACATAGTCTTAGTCTGTGTACTTTTATAAAATTACTTTTTGTCGTCGATAGGTTTTTTTAGGTGTCTTTCAGTTTTAAGGGTTATTCGTTTCATTTTTGTATTTATAAAAAAATAAAGTATATAAATATTACTTGTTTTTCTATTTACGTACCTCTTTATATTTTAATTTTGTTGACAAATGGTTTCATTGACTTTCCGAAAACTTTACAGTAAACGAAAATTTTACATGACACCGGGATTTTTTTCTATGTATAAAAAACGCAGCAATAACATTTTATTTTCTATTTTATGTTCGTAAAAAAATTTGTCTGTTTCTACAGCCTTTTAATTAATAAAAAAAGATGCTATTCACTAGGGTTTTTGTCTGTCAACATTCGACCAAATAAATAACTGCAGTAAACACACCAATTTAAATTACTGTTTTTTTTTGTTCATACCTTGCGCACTCAAGAGAACTGGCCATTTCGTGCTATTTACGCGTACTTTCGTACTACTAAACTAGCTAAATCAATAGTCTAATATACTATTATTCGGGTGTTCTCAAACTTTGGTACGCTTAACACCCAGTGGTACGCGGAACGAGGTTAGTGGTAAGTGAGCAAATTATTTTTAGAGACAGGCAAATCAAAAATTTTTCCTATAAACAATTACATCATCAGTATTTATGGTTAATTGCAATAAAAACAATTTTAAACTTTACTACGGCTTTTTTGCTGTAAATTTGATAAAAGTGGTGAGTGTAAATATATTATATACTCTAAACTGCAAAGTAAACGAGTCGTATCACACGATTGTACTTTATAATTGTTTACATCTTTTACGACTAATATAAGACACTTTATTGTGCCCTATTTTTTAGTTAAATATTTTATAAAGGTATTTGTATATGTTTAATAACTACGTGAGGCGTAATTTTTGTATTTTTTTGTACTGAACTTAAATTGGGGCAATGCAAAAACAAAACTATACAGTTTATGATTCAAATGTTTTTTGGCATTTTTACAAGTACAAATACAGTAGATTCTGTGAACATGACACCCGAAATAACGAAAAAAACATTTTTTGGTTTTTTTCGTATAAAAAGCTTAAAAATACATTTTTTCTGCGCCAACGGGTGCAAAAAACTTTCGCCTCTGAAGGTGACACTTAAACACTTAAAAATTATAAAAGTGCATACGAACTGCTACAAAACTAAATTAATGCATATATAGAACATTTGATTTGTGTGATCTTTATGTTCATGTCAATAATAAATATTTTCGCTAATTTTTTTAAACTTAAGTGTCATCTTATGAGAGTGTCACCTTTACAGGTTTTTTTAGGATGCTTAGCAAATAATATTTAACTACCTATTAAGTATGAGTTACAGAAAAATCTATTATCATACACAATAACTGTTTAATATAAAAAAACTACCATAATCACATATAAAATATTTTTTAAAAGGTGTCATTTAGGTGTCTGATTTTTTTGATGGACAGAGGTTTTTATATTAAAAAATAATTGATTAAGAACACTATAGTAATGAAATCATAATTGGTTCATTGTGTTTTTTTGAAATAAAAAAAAGGTAAATACTTCATTGATTTGGTAGTAAAACTTTTTGTCAATTCATTTTAAATATATCTATATTTACCGATAAAACGCGCAACCCAAACGGATATAAGTGGGCAATAATTTTACATCTTTCTTTTTACCCACATGACAAAACGCAGTATTTACTAAAGTATGCATATCCTGGATAAGTATAAGAAATTGTCTTTCCGAAATCACATTTCATAGAATCCACAATAGATTTTGTGTATTTATCAATAAAGCAAATTGATTTGCCACGGATAAAGGCCTCTTAATTAATTTTTTGTAATTTTGGCAGATCACAATGAAATTTCTAATTTTTCAACTCTGTTCTGTACTTTACGATTTAAAATGCTAAGAATGTTCAAATCAACAAATTAGCCTCCAAATTAACTAAATTGTTGGATAGTCGGTATAAATAAACTACTCAAATTCAAGCCAAGTGCCCCATCTTACATCGATGGGCTGTTATGTAAAATTTTAAACGCGTTTTTATTGTAAGCTTCTTCTTTCTATATTCATTGCGTGAAAATATATCTTGAAAGATTGATACAAATTTCGAACATTCAGGAAAATTCTTTTGCCAATATTGGGCAAAGTTATACATACCATGGCATAAACATACAATATGATGTATATTTAGAACTGATTCTTTAGGTTTTTATCCACAAGAATGCAATATGACGCTTTGGCAGATATAAGCACTTAAAAATGTCAATATATACAGAATCGTTCTCTATTTATAATATCATAATTACTAGTTCAGTATAAATTGATACATCAATACATTATTTGCTCAAATTGTTTGTACAAAAAGCTGGTTTAGGTGACATAAATGCTTTTATTAACATACTAGCACATTTAAAATCTTTTTCGAGCTACCAAACAATAGATTCATCGAACATGATGTAATAGGGTAATTTTACTAATTTAAAAAAAATTGCGGCTATTTTCAATATTCAATGCTAGTAATAAGGTTTATAAAAGATGAGAAAGAGAACTATAGAAAATCAAGTTTAGTTTTAGATAATTAGTAAAATCAGAACTGTCTTGTAAAGTATCTGGCTTAAACATCTAAAAGTGAATTCCATAAACTCATGTAGTTTTAGTCCGCTATAGTGAACTTTTTCAAGTGGTTTCTGTTTACTTTGCTGCATATACTTATATCCTTCTTTATAAAATGGCCCTTTTTCATGCGAATCGATGCTTCGCGTTTCCTGTCTTTAATAGTATATGTTTCTCTTTTTGCAACAAAGACATTTTACATTTTTTTCATTGCTATTTGTAAGACAAAAAGAATTCTTACAATGCTTAAACAAACTTGAATCATTTTTTCGAGGCCCTAAGACCAGGGGCGGATTAACCAAAGTAGTGAACTTGGGGTCACTTTTTTTGGGAAGGGTCCGTCTCTATTAAATTAATATTTTCTAAAATGTATTTGCTTTGTTCATGGCTATGTTTTCACAATATTTTTTTTTGTTAATGCAGATCTGGATGTTGTGATGATTTAAAAAATCAATACTAACTAATAGAAGTAGAGTAAGAATGACAGCAATTAAACTTATTAGTGTATGTTTTGCATTGGTCCTATTAGATAGTTTCTAGTATTAGTAAAATATCTAAAAAGTGGAAAATCTTGACCATATATATATAATGTATTCATTTCTACAAACATGTATAGACTTTGTCTTTTTAAATGTCTTTTTTGCTAATTAAAGATCCGTTTTGCCTTTAAGCGTACCGATTTTTGCATATATCAAATGATGGTTGAAGGAGAACTCGACAGTTTGCCCATAAGAAAGGAGGGCGGACAACTCGCCAAAAAAAGGTAAGCTACGGCAAAATTATACCAAAAAATACGTAGAAAGCTTAAAAAATATATTCTCTGCATGACTATGTGTACAATGCTACAAAAATTATCTATAAATATATTTTTTATACTTTTTGTACTTTTTTTCTGACCAAAACCAACCGAAACCCTACTTAACCCCGTGATTATCTACTTGTTGCATTTTTGTAATAAGTTTGAGTGTAGTTGTATTTTTACGCATTTTTTACTGACTTTACGAACTTGTTATTGTTTTTCATTTTTTATCATTTGGCGAGTTGAACACCTTTTTTTGAATTTTGACTATTTTTAGTACTCACAGTTAAATAAAATTACTGAACTAGGCGTCTTTTTTGTAAACATTATATGTGTGTGGTTGTTTTTTTTGCTACTGTGTCATCCTATTGCTGTTTTGTAACTGTGTCTACCTATTTATTTTATTATATAATTGGCGAGTTGTCCCCCTCCCTTTTTCGTGTTTGTTTTTTTTTGCTAGTTAAAGATCGTTTTAACCTTTACAGCGTAATAATTTTTTACATATAGCAAAAATAATTAATAAAAAAACTAACATAAAAATCAATGCTTATAATATTCTTTTACAAATACAAAAAATATTTACAACCAATTGTCAATGAAAAAGCCTTGCAATATGCTGCTTCTGTCGCAAGAAATGATCAATTGATTTATAGCGATTAATATTTATCGTAGTGGGTTAAGAAATACAGCCAGTCAAATAATTATTAGGTCAAAGTTAATAAAATTACTATATTGTGTATATCTTATGTCTAAAAAAACTGTCTTATCCCAAGAATTTTATATATGTACTGTTTTATTTTTATTGAGTCTATGAACCAAATTACTGCATGATAAACTATGTTTTTTTTTTGATTTGATTTAAATACCATATAAAGCACACACGTCTACCTTACATAGTCATTTTACAGCTATGGACTTTTTACCAGACTCACTAAAAAACGTTTAATTTTGCATTTGATAGCTTCCGATTAAACAACGAACCCAGCTAACCGTTATTTGTGTATTTAAACGTTGTTATAAAATATATAAGAGTTTGTGATCGTCAATCAGTTAAAATATCTCATATATTGATATAGCCGTTTAACATTACAAGATATATATTTTTTTCTTGGTGCTTTTAACGCTGCGAACTTTACAATTACGTATATTTTTTAAAAATAAGAACAAGTTTAATCTACATTTTGAGCCTGTAAAGTACAATTATTTAGGTAAAAACTATAAGTTTATGCTTATACTAAAGTTTTACATGAGATATAACAAAAACGATTGCATAACAGTGCCATTTTATAAAAAGGAACAAAAAGACAAAATTATAAGATTGTAGACGTATTTTTTTGTGTTTTTAATGTCTTTTTTGCAACATTACAAAGTATTTAATTATACATATAATGCTGCAAATTTTTATTTTTATTTTGCTAATTTCTTTGTCGCACTTACGTTTTTTGAAGTGTATTGAATATTACAAAAAAAAGTAACAGCTTTTTTATGATAACCAGAGAAAAGTACACATGCCAATAAGCTTTAATTTTTTTTTTTTAATTATCTAATAATATTTTTATATTAAAACGACTAATGCAAAACGAAAAACGACACATTAAAATATTTCTGTCTATCTTATAAATAAAAATATAGCAATAATATTTTTTTATTCCAATAATAACAGAAATTTTTATTTTTATACAAGGTTGTACAAAAATCATTATTTTTATTTTTGTGGCCCTCGTATCCGTGGGGCAGAAGCGCAAGCCTCCATTACCCACTCTTTAATCCGCCCCTGCCTTAGACTGGTATTGGCAGTAAGGCATTTTTCACATTTATTTACTGCTTTTATATTATACTTTCTTTAGACCAGCAGGCGATAATATTACTGTTTGATGTTTACTCAACACTTAATATAGTATTTGAATTTTACAAAAGAATCGCATCATCATCTATTAATACATAATTACTATATGATTAGTCGCCAAATTTAATATCATGAACTAAACTTATTCTTACATCTCTTATATGTCTTCCCTGTGTTTCAATAACATTCTATTTTCTAGTTCATTTTTCGGAAAACGAGGCACCTCAAAAATGTCATCATGTGAAGCTGCATATTAAAAACTATTAAAATTTTCAGGTTTAAATCTATGCACATATTAAACCACTGTCTTAACCGGCGCTGTTGACAAAATACGAATGGCTACAGCTAGGTTATATAACTTTTGGCATGCTACTTGAACAAAGTTACTCAATTCCATTATGAGTTTTTTTTTCTCGCATGACATGAATTATCGGATTCTGTAGATTTATCAATTTACCGTTTTCCACCTCTTTTTAAAAAAATTATGGGGGTTCGAATAAAGAACTCAAAAATTAAAACTTTTTGAGGCGGATCAAAAATCAATATTATGCATTCTAGAAATAAAATAAAAAAAGCAAAAATAGTTAAAACTAGTATTAAGAATTTTTTTTGTAAAAATATCAAAAAAAAATTAAACCCCTAGTGCCAGTATAAGTTTGTATGGTAAATTTACTAAAATAAGCATAAAAAAATTTAATTTGTCTTTAACAATTGTTTTTGCAGATGCTAGTTTCGCATCGTGCACGCTGATATATTTTTACATATAATGCTAATATTGGGGTTTGTTTCGCTTCTGTTTTACCTGAAATATTGGAGTACAGCATTTACCTATTTTTAGCACTTTATATTGGTTTTAATGTGATAGTTTTAGTGTTAATATATAATAATTACTAATAAAAACCTTTTGGAAAATTATTTTGATAGCAAAATACACATTTAACTATGCCTTTCTAAACATTCCAAGTGCCATTTTTTACACGAACACAAAATGTTAACTAATAGCTTAGAAATATTTATTCACGTATGATTTTACTATCTAGGTCGCCTTAAACGCTACTTCGTTTTTGATATTTTACGATTTTATTTTGTAAAATCTATTATAGTCCAAAAGGTTATTTTTCATTTAAAAAAAATCATTAAGGCTCACAAATTTTTTGACCTATATATTCGTATACAAATGGCGCATAAGGATTCGCTTTTTGCAAAAAAAAATTTTTTTAAATTGTATGTAGGATAGTGCTGACTCAACAAGGTTTTTTTTGTATTTATTGTTATTAAAATAGTATAAAAGCTATCAACCGAATAAAAAAACAGTCCGCCTTATAAGTTCATAAATATTTGCGTATATTTTGAACAATTTATGATACGTCTTTACTGCAATATGCCTTTTTTAGTTTCGTAATAATGCTTTTTAATACAAAAAGCCGGGCTCGGAACTTATAAGAAAAAAAGTGTAGTGATTCTATGCGAAGGCATTAAAAAATTTTAATTTGTAAGTAACAATTCGTGCGCTGCGAGCTTTTTTAACACGTTGCATATTTATTTTCGCAAAACTATCAGATTTTCGTTAAACTACATTTTTATATATAATCCGTATTTCAACGCATACAAAACTATGCGTTTTATTTTTTTTTTGCTGGAGTCCCGTAGAAAAACTAAATTATAAATGATATGCTCTTTTGCTCGTGGTAAATTTAGACATTTTTAGGTAATTTAAATTATGAAAAGGATTTAAAGAGGAAGTTCGCTTATATTTTGACATTGATCACGCACTTAAATTACGTTTTGATCGTAAAACCTTACTGCTCAATTTTCGAATACACAAAAACTTCCGATTTTTTAGAAAAAACTTGTGATAGTGGTTTTTAGTTGTAAAAAAATGAATCCCACGATACATAAAAATTACAGTATAGAAAAAATTAAAAGAAATAATTAACAAAAAAATTTATGGTCCGCCATTTATTTTTTTTTCTAAAAAAGAGTACGCATAAAAAAAAGGTTGAGACCCCCTGCTTTCACTAATATTAAATAAAAATAGCACAATATGGAGTGAAAATAATTATTTTTATTATACAAATGAAAACTTCATATTTGTATGTAATGGAATAGATTAATTTAAAATGTCTTTTCAAAAAAAAATAATAAAAAAAGCTATATTCACACAGATTATTTAATAAATGGCATTAAAAGCTGTTACTATATTATATTATGTTAGCACCAATACGTTCAAATCGGCAATGATAAGGTTGCCTTTGGCAAACTACCTTTTTGGGCCCACTAAATAATAATAGTGTGTCCTGAAATAAGAAAATGGTAATCAATGTATACATTCCGGTTTTACCGCGTTGCCGCATTTAAAATACGACAATGTGTATTTATGAAACAAATATGCATTTTTTCTAAATTTTAATGAATTTGTATTTTAACTTGTGAACTGTTTGAAAAGCCTCTTGAAGAGAATCATGTAAAATAAAAGTAGCTATACATGACTTAGAAACACTGTAAAATGATTTTTTACTTTGGAATAAAGCGATCATTTGTCTAACTTACTTTTAAAGCATAATCTGGCAAATTTTCTAATAAAAAAAAGTAACATGAAATGTGGCAACTATATTGATTACGCAAAAATATTTGAAAAACAATTTTGCAATACTTATCAGGTATTTTTAACAAAATCGTGTTTTAACAGTACCAGTTTATATATATAAAACTCACAGGCATCATCATGTGTTACAATACTTGTAGAATTAGTGATTAATTGATACACCTGTTATTTTTTAATAGTAGTAAGTAAACGCCTAATACGTAACAGAATGTTTTTTACGACCTTAACAAAAAAAAATGAAGGTTTTCAGAAAAACATAATGATCAATTAGCGTAAAAAAAAAATTGATAGGCATACTTGATATAGCCATACAGGTTTTTTTAATAATAAATAAATTATTAACAAGAAGATAAAAGTATTTTTCTGTAAATTTTACTATTTTTATTTTTTTATTGACTTGTTAATGTAAGAAAAATGTCACAAAAGATATATTATTGGCTTAAATAAACTAACTTGTTGTAATTCGGGATCCCGGGATTACTTACCTTTGCCCGGGTTGATTTTTTTTGGGTTTTCTGGCAAATCCTGGGATCCCGGGATTGGAAACTTTTCGCCTGTCACTAAAAAGCTTAATGCTTATTTTAAATAGTTTTTAAAACCTGAATTAACCAAAAAAAACAAAACTAAGTGCACAAATACTAGCTGTTTTAAATTCGCCCTGCTTCTATCAAGTGTGGGACCCGCTCTCTGTCACTTAGGAACGTATTGATACAATCATTTAATATCAGAACAACTTTTATTTTATAGAATAAAAACTAGGGATGGGTATCAATATTGTCAATTTTTCAATATTAATAAGATTGCCATTATTAATATTGATATCCCTCAATAGCTTACATAATAGTTTTAAAACGAAAAAAAGTCTAATAAAAGGCATATTAGTAGGCATCTTTGCCTTTTTATTATTTTTATCGCAAGTAATGCACTATAAAAGTGCATTTTTTTTATTTTGTCTGACAAACAACTGACACGAAATATGCAAATTAAAGAGAAGATTAAAAAGTTTTGTAACAAATTTAATGTAAAAAGTCATTAAAAATTACATGTTGGATTTTGTGACGTCAATATACCCTGCTGATACTACCGAAAGGTAAAATGGAGCATGAAAAACTCTGGTATTATATTTAATTTAATTTTAAAGGTCAAATAGTTGCATTTGATTGTTTTTTCCTTGATAGAATAGTAGAGATATTAGTTTTTCACTATTCTTATCTAAATACACGGGTAATTTATCACTATTATAAATATTAATAATATTCAAAATATTGTTACCCATTCCTAATACAAACACAATCTTTACTATGTTATATGACAATAAACTGCAAAGCTAACTACATACAAGTTTTTTCTATTATTAAAAAAAGACACTTACATCAAAATTTCTAGAATCACTTACTTCTTTGCAAATTACCGCAGCAGATTGCAATCAATCTCGACAAAATAGTTTTCAAGTTTTTCGTTTGTAATAATATACCAAAAATTTAGCAACTATTGTTTCTAAATTTTTCTTTAAAAGTCAAAAACACGTATCAATTATAAACAGGACATTTTTTTTGACATTTTGTTTTTTATAAATGCCTTTTTTATATTTTAAAAGCCAAAGACAAAAATTGTTGAATTATATATATAAGTAAGTTGTTTGTATCTAAAACGACGTATGTTTTTTTTGCTGATAGGGAAATTTGCATGTAGGAATGGGCTATTTTTTTTTATTGCTGATAGTAAAACTTTGCATGCAGAGATTTTTTTACGTTCTTATTATATTTTTTGCTGGTAGTAAAACTTGTGTTCTCGATAGTAAATTTTACCATCAGAAAGACCTGATAGTAAATTTTACGTTTGCCCTTTTTTTTACTACAGCAATAAATATTTCTTGTAAAAATTATAATTTTATAGAAAAAAAACTAATTTTTTACAAGTAGAATTTTTTTTTTCATAAAATGGAAAACTACTTGTAAATCATTAAATGAAAAATTAAAGAAAGAGTTTTTTGCGTTTCTGCAAAAATGACTGCAAACTTCAGTAGTTTTTGTTTACATGCGGATAATATTTGGCTGTCTGCTATTTTTTTGCTGATTGAATTTTTTTTTGCTATCAGCAAAAAAATATACGTCACTTATGATACTATATGCAGTTATAAGCAACAAATACAGTTTTAAATTGTGACATTAAAATATTTTAATTACCAATATAGATTAAATTTTGGGTTATCATGTTATATCTAAGCCTTTTACTATAATAGGCATGTCCAAGATTATATATATAAAGTTACTATATATAAAACGCTTCGAACATAGCAAAATCTATTGTTCTTTTTTTTCATGCATATCGAGACTTCTAATTATAGGGTAAAGAATCTTATGCGTTTGTTCGGGCAGGGACAACTCGCCCTGGGGCGAGTTGTTTGTAACTCGCCCGTGGGGCATAAAAGACAACTCGCCCCGGGGGGTGAGTTTTTTAGAAAAATAAAAGAAAAAATATCAAATTACACCGGAAAAAATAAGTAGTTCGAGGTATTCGATATACAAGTTTATTATTTATACTATACCAAACTAGACAACCTACAATTTTTTTCAATTTTTCGAAAAAAAACAATAACATAAATATAGAAGAAATATAACAAAGGTCTTAATCAGGGGCGGATTAACAAAATTGGGGGCCCGGGGGCACTTTTTTTTTGCGGGGGCCCCTCTTATAAATTATAGATTTTTTACAAATATGTGCATTGTTTATAGCTAAGTTTTACATGTTTCTTTTTTAATATAGATCTAGATGTTATAATATTTTTAAAAAATCAAAACTAATTATAATAAGTAAAACAAGCATGTTGGCTAAAACTTTTGTGGTGATTGATTAACATTGGCTTTAGTTATTTTATTTCTAGGATTACAATATGATAAAAAGTTGGAAAAACTTTTCCCATATATATATATATATATATATATAATGCTTCTTTTTCTATAAAAAGTAAAGACTTTGTTCTTTTTAAATGTGTGCTACTTTGCGTATAAAAGACGTCTTTACCTTTACGCTTTTGTGTTTTTCATATTTCAAAAATCGGTTGGCGGACAGTTCGACAATTTGCCCATAAAGAAGAATGGTGCTCAACTCCCAAAAAAAGGTAAATAAGAGCAGATTTGATAAAATCAATAGTAAAAAGACCAAAAAATATATTTTATGCATTAATATATGACCAATGCTGTAAAATAAGTATAAATACATTTATTTTAGTTTTTTGTCTTTTTTTCTAAGCAACCTCCCCCACCCTTATCCTTACCTACCAGCAATTTTACATTCTTTATGGTTTTTTGTATTTAGTTTTAATGGAGTGTTATTTTTACGTATTTTTGGTTGATTTACGAGCTTGTTCTTGTTTTTCATGTTTTTTTATTTGGCGAGTTATCCCCTTTTCTGTTTACATTTTGTCTTTTTTTTTAACATACAGTTACATTTAACTTACGCACTGTACAATATTTCTGAGAACATTCCATGTTGTGCTTTTTTTTGTTACTGTGTCCAACTTTTGCGTTTTATATGACATTGGCGAGTTGTCCACCTTCCTGTATAAATATTTTATTTTCTAGGTATAGATCTGCGTTACCTTTACAGCGTTATGATTTTTTGCGCATTGTAAAAATGATAATTATAATAATTAACGTAAAAACTAAGGCTTTTAATATGCTTTTACACATACAAAAAATATATTAACGTCGATTTTAATAAAAAATAAAAATGTGCTGTTGATTAACAAGGAACGATCAATTAAATATAAAATTGCTTTTATTTTACTGTTGTGGGTCAGTGGATACAGGTATCATTATGTTTGGGCAAGAAAGTTAATACAATTGTGAGATGTTTTTATATTGTATTTCTAAAAAAACTGTCTTTTTAAGGCTAATGTATATGTACTGTGTATTTATTGTTAAGGCTCTGCTCAAATTACTGCATGATGTCTAATGTTTCTTTTTAATTGTAAAAATACTTTAAAACGCACACAAGGTCTTACTTACATAGTCTTTTTACAGCCGTGCTTTTGAACCAGACTCACGTAAAAACGACTTTTCATTTTACATTTAAAAAAATCTAATAAACAAAAAAACCAGATAACTCTTTTTCTGTATTATAAAATTGTTGTAAATAATTATAAGTGTTGATTGTCGTCAATCAGTAAAAAAATTAAAAAAATGTTATAGCCGTTTAACAGTAAAATATATATATACTTCATGGGCGCTTGAAGAGCTGCAAGCTATACAATGACGCATATTTTTTTACAAAATAAATCATATTAATCCTACATTTTTTACTGCAAACTAAATAACTTAAGTAAAAAGTAAAAATTTGATGGTAAAACTTGAATTTTACATGTAGTTGTCGATAAAAAATTGATGATTCAGGTGCCGTTTTTAAAAAGGTTAATAAAGCAAATCCATAAGATTGCCAACGTTTTTTTTTAGTGTTTTAGATGTAAAATTTGTAGACATTACTAATTAATTACACTATACATACACTGCTGCAAAGTTTTATTGTTTTTCGCTTTTTTTTCACACTTGTGTTTTTTAGATTTTATTGAATTTTTAATAAAAATAATAAAAGCTTTTTTTTTTGAAAACCAGAGTAATGCACACATACCAATACAGCTTATGAGAATATTTACTTTGTAGTTATCTTATAATATTGTTATAGTAAAACGACTAATGCAAATCAAAATTTAAGAACATTAAAATGTAAGTGACTATCTTTAAAAAAATATAGCAATCTTAGTTTTTGTATTCTAATATTGACAAAAATTTTTCTTTTAATATAAGTTTGTACGAAAATCACTATTTTTATTTTTTGGGCCCCCTGAGCCAAGGGCCCGGGGGCACATGCCCCCAGTTGCCCCCCCCCCATAATCCGCCCCTGGTTTCGTATCATATTTTGTACCGCAAATTTATAGATTTTTTGTAGCGGATTAAATTTTTTTTGCGTAGTAGATACGAATATTTTTTACGCAATTAAGGGCAAAAAAAATTATTGTTTTATGAATAAATTTTTAACATAAATCTTTAGAATTCGTTTTTTTGTATATAGCATATAATTTTTTTTTTTTTTTTGGTTATCTACAAATGATAAATAAAATAACTAATATAATCGTAAAACTTGACTAAAAATTTAAACAACCATTGATATTTGTTATATATCTAAGTAAAAAAATTGGCTAAACATTGTTTATGTATTTTTTAGCGGCCATAATGCAGAAAAATTGCTTTTTACTCGCATTTATAATGTAAAAAAGAATTTTGATCTACTATTTTTGTACACAATTTTGTTATAAATTACCTATTGAATCATACGGGCGACCGTAAAATACAATAGACGGATATTTCGTTTTATATTATCTTGTATAAAAAACTAAACTTAAAGTGCAACATACAAAAAAAAATTACAAGCGCACACACTACAAATTTATTTATGCCCGGGAGTGAGTATTTGCAGCACTAAGCATACATTTGCACAAAAAAAGTTTTTTTTAATGACCCATATTACTATTTTATATATAAATTCTAGTTCTAATTAAGCTTTACACATGGGTTGCTTCTTTTACTATATGATGCCGTGTATCTAACGTAAAAAAACCAAAAAAACTTTTTAACATTACATATTACAGTTTTTGCTATAAATTTACAATTAAGTTTATACAGTTTGCTATATAAATCTCTTAATTTTTTAAGAATATGTTTTTTTTTTTACATTATGAATCAAAAATGAAGGCTGCTTTTGACTAAAAAAACTTTTAGTTAGTTTTTTTTCTTGTTTTTTGTTATTGCATTTTGTTGTTTCATATGTGGCTTTAATCTTTTAATATTAAGTTCCTGTATCCTTTTATACATACCAACATAAAATATTTGTTGTTGATCTTTTATCTCTTGTTTAGCACTTTTATGTAGTCCTTATTACTTCTTTTGATATATGCACTAATGTTTTTTATTTTATTAAATTAACGGAAGTAACGCGTGTTTCGGCCGTAGGTCTTTAAAAATCTCCATCATATACTTAAGGCATTTAGCAACGTAATTACGAAAACCAGTCTATTTCTTCATTCGTAGCATTTTCGGTAAATATAAGGCAAGGGTTGGTTTTCGCGTGCTTTCTCGGAACACTATTGTAAGTACAGCTACAATAAACATCACTTACGTATGAAGCAGATGTTTTGTAACGTATTTTTATCGTATTAAAAATGTAATAATAATCTATCCAGATCAGTAACATATACAAAATATTGACTGCGTGCAACAAAAGAAAATAGTATTTTTGAATAACTAAACGTTTTTACCTTGCATTTCTATCGCTTGCCACACAACAAAAAAAGTGTTTGTGCTTTACCATATAGTAAGGTTATCTATACACCAGGAGCGTACCGAGGAAGGAAGGGGGTGACCATACCTACCGGCAATTTTTACGCCTCAATCTAACAAGGCGGAAGTCTTGTCGTACAGATATGTTTTATTTTATTCTAAGAATCTAAAAAAAGATTATAAATACAGATTTTTCGAAAAAAATATAAACTTAAAAACATTGAAAAATATGGTTTTTTAGCTAAAATTTTCTAAAAAACACTGACTAACTGCTGGCTGCAAACACTTTTAATACTTCATGCTCCATTCTTACAAATACATTACCATTTAGTGTATAGTAAATGTAAAGTAAAAGTGAATTTTTTTAATGATTTTTTTATATAAAAAAATTAAACTAAACAAATGAATTCCGTACGACCCAGATGTACAAAAAATCACAGAATTTGTTGATACGTTTTTTTTGAAAACCTTATTGCAAAAAAAATGCTAAATACATTTGCAACGACGTAAAAATTATTTGTGTAAAGATAAGTGGATATAGAAATATAAGTTAATAAATGCAGTCAAATGTAAAAGCGCATCATACAATAGTTACGAACCTAACACAAATTAATTAGATTTTTTACATTTAAAAGCAAATGTAAGCTGTTTAAGAGTATTTTTGGCTAATAAAAAATGGTGTATAAATTATGCAAAGAAAGCAACTAAAACTAATTAAATGCATATAAAATTGTTTTTGGGCTACTGATGTGTACGAATGCTGATTTTTTAAATTAAAAGGGTTGAATGTTACAAACGTATGTGGGGTTTCGCTGACTTTATAACAAAGTTTTACCGTCACTAAACATGCGTGTATTTTTGACATACAATCTTTTTTAGATAGTCTGAATAAAAAAAAAGAAAACGAATTTACCCTTATAAAAAAAATAAACAATATTTTTTTTTACAAGATAGTGTTTTTTTTTTTAAAAAAAAAAAAGTTTTTTTATACCTTGAAAATGTGTTAATATATATACTTGTACCACAGAGATTTTTAAATAACGTTGAAAGAATTTCTAAAATATAAAAAAAAAAATTATAATGTCAAAAGCCGCAATAAAAAAAAAGTGATTAATTTTTCACACATTTTTACAATGAACAACTTAAGCAAAAAAATTAATAAAAGCAAAAAAGCAAATTTGTATACTCAAAATGTTTGATTATTAAGTTTTGCTATAATTACTAAAGCTATTTACGGAAATATTGAAGACCGAAGCTTTTTAGTAGATCTAAGGCCAAAGAAACAGCCCTAGCATGTAGTTATATACAAATTCTATTTTTCATAGGTATTGACCAATTGTTTTTATGTATTTTTTTTTAATACAGTATTTTTGGGTTATATAAAAACAGAATGTGAAATGCTGAGCAACTCGCCCTGCGGCGAGTAGCCCAATACACGCCAAAAGGGCATAAAAAATTTTTTCCCCCCGAAGAAAGAGTTTTTTTCGTCAAAAAAATTGATAGATTATTATGCAAAATAAAAAAAAAGACGTATAGATGTTTACTAAATATATAAAAATAGTTTTATTTGCGTTTTATTAGCTTTTTCTATAAAAAAAAATTAAGTTATTTTGTAATGGTAGCATAAACTTACCCTGTGTCTAACCCCACCTCTATCCCGCATACATTTTTTAACTCAAGAACACACATAGTGTTGCATATATGTAGTGATGAATAATTTTTACTGCTTGTGCCTTTCAATTGTAGTTTTCTTTTTTTTTCTCGAATTACATTTTTTTGAAATTTATTTTGAAATTTTTATCTTATGATTAAAAGCAGTGAAAGGTCAAAAAGAATATTTAAGGATATCAAAGTATATTTTTTCGTGGAAATTTTTATTTATAAAGAGAAGATTGATGATAAGTGGACCATTAGAACTTTTGTTATATTCATTATATTTTTATGTTCTCGTTTTGGTTGTGAAAAAAAAAAAAAATAAAAATGAATAATGTCATATTTATTATGTACGTAAATGCCAACTTGTATATTGTCAATCCTAAACAACTTTTTTTTAGCAGTGTTATTTGTTTTTTTTTCTAAAAAACTCTTCCCAAGTTAAGTTATCATTTATGCCTCGCAAGCAAATTTTTTTAATGCGTGTTCTACTTGTTTCTTCTGTTTTTTACATGCTTACGTATTAAAATAAGGATTAAATATTATAAAAAAATCTTCTTCACTGTATAAAAAAAACACAAAAATAAGGTCTCTAGCAATTTTTGTACACGTATACTTGTTTATGCGATATTTACCTTTTCTTGGTACGTGTTTTACTGTTTACCTTTTTTTGTTCTAAGTGCCCATATACATGTTAACGGATGTTTCTGGATTTTAGCGCCAAGAAAATAAGCATAAAAAAATTATTTCTGACGTTACCATTTAGTAATATACGATTTTTTTGTAGCTTAAAGACATTCTAGTGCATTTGTAATAACACGTGTTTACAAAGGGCTGCGGCAACGCTTTGCTTTACTGAAACGACACGCAAAAACAATTTTTCTAATTTCAAGTTGTAAAGAATTAATTGAATATTACAACTGTTCATGTATACGATCTCAAATTTGCACGTCAAAAACTTTTGTGCATTTTTTGCTGTTTTTATGTACACGTTTTTACGTCAATAAACATGCGTGTCTTTTTGACAAAAAAATTATACTCGTATTTGGATGTAATAAACACAAACTGTTTTTGACTGCAAAGAAAATCTAGTATTTGTGGTGTTTTTGGGGATAGTTTCTTGTTTTTAAAAAAAAAACTAGAGTTTTATAATAACCTGAAATAAGTAAAAGTAACTACTTGTTCCAAAAGGTTTTTGGACTAACATGCATGTAATTTTAGCGCACTTTATATATTTATCAATGTCAAAAGTCTGTAAAAAAAATTGATATGTTATTTGTATCGTAATATCTGCAATAAAAAAACAAAAAAACATAAAAACGCAAAAAAAGCAACTTCTTTTCGTGTAGGTTTTTAAATATATGCTGTATTTATATAACAGGTTTAAAAAAATTACTAAAAAGAGAGCTTAAAAGTAGATCTTGGACAAAAAATGCCCTTAATCCGAACATGTATGATCTCTTTTTTTATTAGGATTTTAACAAAGAGTTTAAACGCATTGCCCTTGTAAATTAAAGTACATTTTTACGTGACTACAATATGATGATTTTGTTTAAAACCTGTTTCTGTTACATTTTACACGCTTGCGTTTATATATATATGTATAGATAAAAAAAATAATATTTAATCTATATACAAAACATTACGAAACAGTCTTGAATCCTTTTCTACACAAGTTATAATCATTAAATACACATACTTTTTTTTCTTATTTTTATACTATTATTCTTTTTTTTTCAAGTTCTCATAAACATGTAGAAGGATGTATCTGGACTGTGCCCCAAAAAAGAGGACTAATGTAGAAAAGTGTTTTTGACGATATAAGAATTTATTTTTACATTTTTCTGTAGCGAAAAAGAAACCCTAGTTCATATACGTTGAGAATCATTTTTAACAGTCGGAAAACCGTTTTTACGTAGCAAAACGAAAAGAAAAATTGTATTTAAATAACTCGCATATAAATGTTTTAGCATTACGTTTTTGGTCTTAAATAACGACACTAAAAAAATTTTGATATACAAAATAGTTTACACGTTACAAATGAGCTGCTCAAAATTGTGTATTTATGTGAATCAGGCACGCGCGTATGTTTCGTCAAAGTTTTTTATGGTCGTCAAAAACGACAAAAATAAATTACGATATGATAATTCGTTGATATGTCATGAAAAAGCAGATTTACAATGTTCTTATTTGCAAATTAGACATGCCGTGCTTAATTTGTAGTAAAAAAGTCTTAATATGTTATGCTCGTAGTTAAACCAATATAAAATTGCTTAATAGGATATATATATCGGGTGACATATATTTGAATAATACATTTTTGCATGGGTAATATCAGTCATGCGCATGTAAAAATTAACATATAAAATTCAGTAGCAGGTTGATTTTTCTACATTCTTAAATGTATAAATAACAAAATAAACAATTACTAACCGTACAACACATCTAAAAAAGTAAAAATGATCCATACAACAAAAGTATCTATGACTTAGGCGAACAAAAAAAGAAAAACAATTTTGCAAAATATGCATACAAGCAAAATTATTTATATATCAGCATTTACAAGTTCAATGGTTATAATCAAATTTTACTTACTACAGTAAAAATACTTTAACTTAACTGTTGAAAAAATACAAGCAAAATTTCACTTTTTTTTGTATATAAAATCTGATCTTTTGCAAGCATTGTAAACGTTGATATGACGGTTGCAATTCTAGTATTTTTTAAAAAAAAAAAGAACAAAAAAACCTATCCCGAAAAACTACAGGGATCTCAGTTTGCCGGAGGTTTTCATAGAAATTATAATCTCATTTTAAATGGTTGTATTTGCAAAATTATCTGTGGTAAAATTGACAAAATCTTGTAAACTAGAAATTAAATAAAATTAAATGATAATATTTGTTATCAATATAAATTTATAACGCTATTAAACACTTTGTAGCAACAAATATACGTTTTTGCTCTAAAAGCACATATAAGGTCATTTTAATAAATGGTAAATTGTTAAAAATATGTAAACTAAACAGGTTTTTTCATTCATGATAAATAAGTATAAGACAAAAGACAAAATCTATTCATTTGATCTCGTTGTAATTACAAAATTATTTCTTTCTACGGCCACATGTGTAAGAAGTGTACATTAAAATAAATTAAATATCGCAAAAATGACTTTAAATTCTAAGGGCGTGTCTGGTTTGATAAAAAACAGTTTTTCAATAAACAGTTTCTGACGAAAAACAGTTTTTTATAATTATTGTGGCAAAATGTTTTTTTATACTGTAGAAACATGTCAGGACAAGTTTTTTCCATGAAATAGGAATTTTGCCCCAAAGTTGTAAAAACAGTTTTTCGGGAAAAACTGCTTGTCAAAAAACTGTTTTTGACCAAACCAGACCTGCCCAAAAACTTTTAATAGCGACATTACAATCATACTTGTAAAAAACAGTATTTATGAGTCTAGGCATGTGTCCAAATCTATTTTTTGGTTTTTTACGCTTACAAATAGTTTTTTGCACTTAAAAATGCAAAGCAATTGCCAACACCGCGCAATTACACAAAAAGCGTCACCGATTATACTACTTATTTTTGCAATGTTTTATATTCTGGTGAGCGTGTTATGATAATCTATTACTACAAAAAACAGTTAAAGTACAGTATTGCTTGTATGCTAATACAGTTGTTTGTAAGAGCGTTTCCTGTTTTAAAAACATAAATAAAAAACTTTTACACCTGGTTCACGATGGCAAACTATATACGTTTACTACTGTTTGATAGCGTATAAATTAACCTCGATCACATCCAAAAAAAGTACTTTTTTTCATTTTAGAATACTATTTAGACAACGTCTGTTTTTTGCCATACAGGAACAGTGAAAGAAGTAAATATTGTCTTTTGCATAAACAAGGATCTAGCATAAATGGCGTGTATTTGAGTAAATTATTTTTTCCCTGAAAAACATTTTATCGTAAGATTTTAAGGATAAAAGAGATAAATAAAAAATGTTTTTTTTTTTTTTTTACGTGACGCAAACCGTTGACATGCATTTATCGCAAATTATATAACTTTGTTCTACTCAAAAAAATTGGTTGCTGCAGTTAAAACAATTACATGAAGTAGTTTTTAAAATAATTAGTAATTTATATTGTTTAAATCTAATTTGGTACCATATCCACTTCTTTTAAAACCTTTTTTATAGTCTAGAAAAACATAAAAAGTTTTTTTCGTATATACTTTTGCAAATTTTTGTATGTGCTAGTAAACGAGACGCAAAAGCGAATAAATAATTTACAAATATATTGTCTAAAAGCATATAAAAAAATGCAATATTTGTTTTATTACATTTATTATGCTACAAATATAAGAACTAGTATTAGATTACAGGAAGATACAAAATATATGTAACAAAAACACTATCTAAGGCTATTACTAAGCAAAAAAATACGTTTTTCTTACATTTTCTATATAAATATGCATAAAAATTAAAGATAAAACGATATGTATATACAGAAGTTCCAGAGTAAAAAAATTTTAGTGGAAAAAAAATACAGAGGATCTGCATTTTTTGTATTAATTTTTTGGTTTATAAGTGTTTATGTGCACATAATATGCTTAGTACGTTGTTTATAAGCCTAGATACTGGGTTACCAATCATTTTACTTCATTCTTACATTATTAAAATTTCTTAAAAAAAGAATAATTTTTTTAAAAAAATTACTTCGGAAATAAAACGAGATTATATTTTTGTGTAATCAACATAAAATTCTTTTATCACAAAAAAAATGTTATAAACCATTTCCAAATCATCTGAGACTTTTTCCAAACCTTTTGAGACATTGTGTATACCATTTAAGACTTTTTCCAAACCAAATGAGACTTTTTTCAAACCAAATGGGACAATTATAAACGTTAGAAACATTTTCCATACCAAATAAGACGTTTGCCAATCCTATTGAGTCTTTTTCAAACCTAATGCGACGTTTGTCAACCTCTTTGTGACGTTTTCCAAACCCTTTAAGACGGTTTATTATTATTTTTTTAAAAATATATAAAAACGTTTTAATTTACAAACGAAAAACAACTGCTTTTAAAGTCAACTGCAGAGCACTTGAACTTGTTTAGCCGTAAATGAAATATTTTACTTTGTGAAAAGATTGGTAATTCATTTGCTTATGCACGATACTAGTCTGAAATTTTTTATTCGTCATTTCTGTACTAGTCCATCTTGTCACAAAACCCAAATTAGATCTTTAAATTTTTTACACAAAAATTACCAAAAAAAAAAGCTTTTTTTTTTTTTTTTTTGATTTTTGAATATTATGTTTGCATTTTTGCAAACTTTGAAAAAATAAAAGGTAACACGCCACATGGCTAGTAAGCATAATCAAGAGATATTTTGGTGTACCAGTGTGTTTTTATTTTCAACCATTCCATACATTCCCCCACATAAACTACCTGTTCAATTCTTTCTACTACCCGCTGACTAAATTCTGGCAATTTAGTTTTTAGGCGCTAGTTAAAGTCAAACTGGTGGCTAACTTGCAATGGCCTAGTGTTCCGGACAAATCAGTCATTGCTCATTCTAAAAAAAAAATAAATTTTATTAAGTAATGCTATGTGGTAAATAGTACGCAAAACCAATTTTTTTTATAAAGTGTACTAAAATAATTTTTTTACGTAGTTCGCAAGTAAGAAACTATAGTTTTTAGTTAGTATTTTGAACCGCTAAAATGTAATGAAAATCTTTTTTCTTATTTTTCATATTAAAACGCATATATGTCAAACTTCAAAACAAAATTTTATTTATTAAGGTTACAAAAGTTATACAAAACACACGTGTAAAAAACAAATGCTCACTGTATATCGTAAATCGTTTTAAAGGCTTTTTAACACATTTAAAAGTACTGCGGCAGGCAAAAAACGTGTTGTAAAAACGAACGAACATTTTAAAAGACCTTTTTTTAGCCATGATAAGAAATTCCTGCTGCAAAAACGTAAAAAGTCGCTGAACAGATGCAAAAAACCCTGTAAAATCTGTAGCAATTACAGAATATACGCCTTCAATTTTTTGTCTACGCAAGCGCGGTCATTTTGGTTATTGTTTGTTGCCTTTTGATAAGTTGAAGCCTTCCTACGAAAATTTTTTACTTTGTAAAAAAACATATACAATTAGGTTGAGCATATATATTATGGCGATAGTCATTTTCCAGGTAAAAGTTTTTCCCGAAAACACTTCTTCGATCTCAGCTCGCTTATAAACTCTTACATTGTCCTTTATATCATTTTATGTATCATATCGCCTCATTGTGTCAATACAGTAATAAGTTCCAGTATAAATTCAGTTAATTTTGCTGCATTTACGTTTCCATCACAACCAACTTTTTATTGTATTATTCCAACTGTGCTCATAGCTGAATTTAACGCTACAACTCCGCCATTGATTGTAAGAGACATGAAAGGAGGCCTTGAACCGTAACAGATTGCGTTTGGGGATGACATAAATGCAAATTAAATCTACTTTTGCCAATAAAAATACAATTTTCATGATACGTAAAAAGATTCTCGTCACACTATATTGCAAAGCATTTTATCTGCTTTTTTTTGCCGTATCATTCACCTTCATTTGTTCTTTTTATATACGCTTCAAAGTAATTTTGTGTTTTGCAAGCCCGTTATCAACTGATGATTTATTAATTGAAAACCCTTGGTTGTTTTATATTTCGTGAATGTGTTTTAATGTCACCGCAGAATTGTTTTCAACACAATCTTCAATTTTTCATAATACAGTTTAAGTTAAAATTATGCCTCGTGTACCACCACGTCTATCTCTCACTAACCCTGGCTCATTGTAATATCGCTGTAGCATAATTTTTGCACTGCTGTGATTAATGCCGGCCGAGTTAGATGCAGCTTTTGTTTGCATTACTTGTTCAAGTACTAGTTGTATAGTTTATCTTTTTTACTATGCTCAATTGCACAATAAACTGATCTTACAGCGGTTGACTTTGCGCAGCGACGATAAGCATCTTTCACTGCATTTCTATCTGGCTTAACATGTTAGATGGCAATACTAGTCTGTGTCTCCATTTCATTCTGTAACCAATAGTTGTCAATATTCAGTTCTATTGCCTGACGCTCCAATAATATAAACATTTACTCGTATAACAAGATACAGAAAAACGGCCTTACAATTATAGAGTTTGACACATCTTGAAATAATATTTGGAAAAAATGTGCCAAATAGGCAGAAAATGTCGCAAAGGGTCTGTAAAATGTCGCATAGGTTAAAAAGTGATATATTTATTGATAATCTTCTTATTTGGTGTAGAAAAAAGCTGTAATGGTTTAGAAAACGTCTCGGTTGTTTTGGAAATCGTCTCGTTTGTTTTGATAAACGTCTCATTTGGTGTGGAAATCGTCTAATTTGGTTTGTAAATTGTTTTAAAGAGTTTGTAAAAAGTATCGGATGTATTGCAATGGTATATAACAAAACATATGTATTTTACATAAATTTTGCTAATGAATACTAAATGCTGTTTTAAAATGCATTTCTCGCGTATATTTGCATTTTTTAAAATAATATTTGCGTTAAATAGCAAAAATTACATTAAACTGTCAGTAAGCATTTTTGGGCTTTTTTTTGACAATTAGCCCTATACTTTTTATCTTTCTAAATATGATAATACATATTTTAAATAAGTCTCTAAAAGATGCAGTAAAACAAACAGCAAAAAACAATTAATTGATAGTTATATATAATTTTTTTGTGATTTATATATGCATAAGCACAGTCAAAAAACTTATTTAAACTTGTCGAAGAGTAGACATTATAGTGCTATTTAGCAGATTAAAAAACATTCGAGTTTTAAAATATCTAAAACTAGTCTATGTTATACAAAAAAGACTTTAAAACAGATAAAAACTACTGTGTTTGTATATATAAGCAAGCTTTCTATAATTCACTTTATGTTTTCCATACAGAAAAGCGCGTGGTTCGTATGGTTTGCAGCATACTATTTGCGTGTACTGCAACATGTACATTTATGTGCGCTTTACAAGGCAAATGATGCAGATTCTTACATATAAAATACACAGAAAAGTTTTATGTGCTGTTAATTTTGTTTGATTAAGTTTTAAAGTATAATTAGTTTATATTTTAAAAATTTGCACAAAATTATGTTGTAAACCCCTATTGAAATGATATAAAAGTATTTGTCTCGTTAAATTTTCATTCTGTTGGTATTGAAAAATGGCGAAACGTTTTTTTTTATGTACACAGCTGTTGAATAAAATCGACTTCTTTACCAGCATTATGATTTTTGATGAATTCAATAGACAAGTTATTATACATGAACAAAAACACAAGTTTTTAAAATGCAAATTTAGACATAATCTTGTTTACTTAAAAAAATTTGTTATGACATAAAATTTTTTTTTTTATTTTAGTAAATAAATACTTTTACTATGTCAAAACATCCGACAAAAATATGCAAATGGCTGTTTTCTACATAAATATCCATTAGATATAAATTATATTTTTATGGATGTATATATTTGTAAAATACAGTACGTAAACAGGAATAATATACTACAATATACAGTTAAAAATCACACATATATTTTTTTAGTGCAACTATATGTGTAAAAAAACCTTAAGTATGTTATTTTTGCTCAATAAAAAAAATACAGTTTTTTCCGTATTTGTTATGCACCTTAACCAAAAAAAAAACTGAAATGTTTTTTTGCACAGCAAAAACATTGTACCCACCGTACATAATATCTACTTTTGCAGTTAT
>JAQFYM010002231.1:0-25194 GCA_034694785.1 Agrenia bidenticulata | reverse complement strand
GCCTGACAAGCCAAACGTGTTTTTACAACGATAAAAAATAGAATATTTTTTGTGTTCATAGGACATATAAATAGATATAAAAAAGTATAATGAGGTTTACTTCAAACACGCATCGCTATTATAATTTCGGAAAATTGTCTATATTATGATCGTTACTTTTCTAATTTCTGACATTTGATGCATTTTTTGTTACAATGTTGTAGTTTATGTTTTATCAGTGGCAAAAAACAAGTATTGAATTATGAAACCTATATAGTTGTTATACCTGGGGTGTCATTCGTTTTGCAAAAACTCAATACATTAATTTAAATGATTTGATTAACTGTATATTTTATTTTTGTTTTTAGAAAATAAAATAGAAAGTCTTTTTTAAGAAAACACGATAAATGTTGTTGTAAAGTGAAGCGATTTGGAAATCATGTATAGTGTCTAGATTTTTTTAAGAACAAGCAAATTTTTCTGTAATAAAAAGTAAATGTGCCTTGTGACTTAAGTGCATAGCAGATTTTGATACTATACTAGAGGGTCTAAATACAAAATAGTGTTCGCCTTGCTCGTCGTCAAAACATTTTCTGTTGTAGTTTTATAAACTAGCAGTGACATACCTTTTTTAAAACCGACTTCTGATCGGCTGTATGTTTTTTTGTACTCACGTTTTATATTTAGGAGAGTTCTCCCATTGCTGTTTATAAAAATTCAACTGAAGAAATCAGATCCTGGATTCTCAACCCCTAGTTTTTGATCTGGAAATACTAAATAGTCTTAATGAACTATTATCCTGGGGCTGGATGCGTTTGTTATACGCACATGCAAGAGGCATGCAAAATTTTTGCTATCGATAAGAATTGTAATCTGTGAGCCAATCGTGATATCTCAAAAATGCGCATGACCTTTGTTATTTGCGTAATGTTTGCTTTTCAAGTGTAGCGCAGTGCATTCCGATTAGCAAGACTTAGTGTTTTTGCAATTGCTTAGTCATCCTGTAGTTGAGTTGCACTGTAATTATATCGCTTGATGGGTGTAGAGAATGCAATCTGTATTTTGATTAAAATGGCGAAATAGTATATTCCTTTTGAGTTCTCATGTAATAGTTTCATTTTTGTATGTCAGAATTTTCCATTTGTTGTATCTTGTCGTTTTCTTTTAATTTAGCTATAATACATTGTATCTGTGTTATTACATTTGCAAAACAGGTCAAAAGTATTATCAAACCTACTAAGATTGATTTTTTCTTTGCATCTTTTGTAGTGATTAAAGGTAATTTCCTATATATCAATGTCGATAAATCTGGTCGTATGCCTTCTTCGCATGCCTATGTCTTATAAAAAGTTTAACTAATTGGTAGTACGCTTAGATCGAAGTTTATACATATATTGTGATCGGATTTTATTTCAAATGGTTCTACTAAATGATTATCGTGCTGTTACAAGGTTCTGCATAACAACGAAAAACAATATAAAAGATACAAATCTAGGTATAATGCTCAAAATACAAATCCAACATCTTTTAAAAAGTTCTGGGAGCGTTCGTATGATCAGATGGTTTTGACAATAACAATAAGAACAAATGGAAAGCAGAACGCCTTTTTTTAATGACCCCTTATTTTTTATTTTTGCGATAAAAACTAAAGCTCAAGTCTAGCGATATACAGATTCTGTTCACCAGAAGATGCCAAAATTGAATACGGATGTACGGGACCAAACATGGATCTTTGTTTGTGCATGTAATATACTGCACATAGTTGTTTATATAGTGTATGTCGTTTGCTAATGTGTTTTTCTAGATTGGCTGAATGAACAGTTGGCGATTGCGTCTTATCTAACTCCCTTAGCCTTTTGTTTTTTTGTTGTTTGTACTGGTGCAAACAACTGCATGATCTTTTTGCATGGTCTTAATTACACGTTACTTATACTAGATAGTCTAAGAAAAAAGTTTGAAATAATTCAATTCAACAAAGATGTGGATATTGTAGTTGCAGTTTATTTTTTATGTTTGTGATTTTGTACAGTGTTAATATGTGTGTATTTATATTAAAAAGAACTTTTTCGGGTTACATTTATTTTCATTTTTAAAATATAGACCACTATATGTTCTTTCATTAAGTGTTATTTAATGCACGTGCTAAATCAAATTGTGCCTCATAAGATGTAAGTAAATACTTGCATAAGTTAACGTCGCAAAAAAGCCACAAAAACCAGCAGTAAATCGTTGTTACTGATAGGAGTAACTTATCAAATTTTTCTTGCACACCCAGGTTTCGTGTCATATCAAATGTCTCATATTTGCCAATTGTTGTTTTTGTGTTCAGAAAGAAAAAATGCCCAGGCTGTATTCTGTTTGCTCGTCTTGGTTCACAAAGGTATTATATGATCCTTTGTCTAGGATGATTTTCATTATTTTTAAGTTTATTGAAGTAATTATGTCAGCTTTGTGCAGTTTACTTATTGCTATGCAGATGAGCATATTTAGTAAGTTTTATCATGTGCAAATTGTATGTAATAAACAAGCCAGTTTTTTACATTTTTTTATTTGATAAGCATTTGTTAATTGTCACTTACAGTATTGTGTGAAAAAATGCGCCTGTCTTCGAATTTTTTTTCTGCTACTGTGTGTATATATAGGGTGCTTTACCGTAAAGCACCTGTCAAATTGTTTCGATTTTTTAATTATAAAAAGGGCTTGTCTATTTTGTTTATGTTTTATGTTAGATAAAAATCTTCTATAATCAAAAGGTAATCCGTTGAAAAAAACGCATTACTTTTGGTCATGTTTTTTTTTTGCTTTATTTAAGAAGGCATAAATTCGCATCATATATGTTACTTTTAAGATTTTTATATTATTGAAATATATTTCGCATATTTTGCAAAGATGCTCCTCGTAGTGTTTTTTTTTTTTGCAAATTGAGACAGCCTTTGCGTATGATAAAAGCTTGAACTCAAATGATCTAAAATTGGCTTTGATGTTTTTTTGTGCTTCAATTGTAAGTGTAATTGCAGAAATATGAAAAGATTGAATAAGAGTTTCGTTTTGTCTTATTTTTATAAATGCGCGGATACATTAGTCTAAATGTTGTGACCCATTTTTTTATTGTGGGAAAGTTCTGGTCGTTAAATAAAAAAACTTATATTGAATATCCTGTCAGTAAGGCAGATAAAAGATTTCCCTTGCGAGACATACTTCTTTGTAATCGTATTTAGTTGTGATATATGGTTAAGCATTTTGGGCCATTAAATATTTTGCGGTAGCCGGCTAAAAATACTATGTTTTATAATAGTGTTTTAATAATCGCATAATTTTTTATATTGTCCCCATGTTTTCTCCTGTGGTGTAGAACCGTATAATTTTCATTTATAATTTGAAAAAGGAAAAGGAAAAATGGAGTTATGATTGGTTAGTTAGAGACAAAATAATAAAATATTTTAATATAATGGTAGTATGATTTATTTGGTCTAGTCACACATTAAATATTTGTCGGGACTATTTTTTACTATAATGAAAGCTATCTTAAGATAAAAACAAATAATTATGATAAATCGACTGCAGAAAAATGGGGTAAATAAATGATAATAAGTTTTAGGTAGTTCGATGAAAACTGTATGAATTAGCGAAAATGTTATAAAATAATGTTAGCTTGCGAATGAAAAATTTTTTCTTATTGAATTTTTTTAGGGTCAGTTTGGGAGGCTCTAAAAATCTTGAACTTTTTAACAATAATTTACACACCCTTTGATAAATATTAATCATGAGTTGGAATAGATTAAGTAATATTATAAATGACAAGTTTTTATATTTTACATATATAATATTAATTACACAAATAATTACAAAAAACATATATATGCTAAAAAACACATATCTATGTATATTTGCTAAAATTAAACATACAGGGTTTTAACCCATTAGACTTTTTGTATTTTTAGGCAGTAGACTTAACAGTAAGTCGCGGGATTTGCCCTTGAAGCAACACATACAAAAAAGTGGCATGAAGGTACTTTATTACGTTACAAGTTAATGTTTACTATATTAGTGTGCGTAATAGCTGCGTAAAACTTTTATTACAGAAAATCACATATACTGTTAGATAGTAATTACAATAGACTTTGTATACGAAAGCATGGCAAAAGGGTAGTTTTGCCTCTGTTTCTATAATTGCAATAGAAAAATGTCCCAATTTCTAGGTTAAAAAGAAAAAGATACTTGCTAAACTTAAATTTAAGGGGTGAAACTTATAAGCACGAAAAAAGCACAAAATTTAAATATAGCACAAAAAATTGACATAAATTATATTAATTTTTTGCAAAAATGTAGTTTAGCTCCCTCTTTTTAGTACGTAAAAAAGTTGCGTTAATTTAAGAAGAAGAAACATAAAAAATAACAATTAATAGGGGTTCCAAATCGACTGGGTTCGCAAAAATAGTTACTTCAAAAGTGCCATAAATACACAGGCAACTTTTTTTTAACTTAAACTATAACAAAACTATATGTGACATTGGTAATTGCTGTGGAATAATTTTCTATACTAAAGAATTTTTTTTTTAAAAAATCAAAATAAAAGTCTAGTGTAATTTAGAACATGCTTTACTAATAGCAAACTAAGTAAATTAATAAATTAATATGCTTAGCATTAAATTATTAATTTATATCTAATACTTTATTTGCAATTTTTTGTAATACGATCTAGGTCAACGTAGTCTAATCTAAGTTTTATAAACCAATTGTATAGATATATAGGGTAAAGGCTAGAAAAAGGGTTTTTTATTGTAGCAATTAAGCTTATATTTGCACCTGTATTATTTATTTTGTGTGTTGTATGTCCAGAATTTGTCTTTGTGCTTAACATATGCTGTAAATGCATATAGGGTATTACTACAGTGACACACAATTTTTTACAAAGTTTTTTCGGGTTGCAATATACATAAAATAATTTGTGCTTTTTTTAAATTTTACCCTTTTTTAGTGCATATAATTAATTGCCAATTTACGTATATTAAATAGTAGACAGGTATGCATTAACATATCAATTTTATAAAAATACTTACTTCCTTGGCTTCCTTTCTTCCCATTGAATCTCCATCGACGGTTTCTAAAAAAAGGCTAAAAATGTGTTGCTACAGTCGATAGGGTTTACTCTTTTTAGCGTAAGTTGCTTGCTTTCATGTTAACAAGTTATTGCATAGATTGAATTTTTAAACACATTTTTTTGTCTTAGAACCCTTTTACATATACATCCCAGATGTCCTTGATCCGCAATAGGTAGGCATACTCACTTTTAAGTTTTAACAAAACGTTGATATCATGCCTAGTTTATTTTATTTTTAATATCAATACCAGCGAGTACTTTTTTTTTACATTTACAGATATGAAAAAAAATTAATTACTATTTTAAAAGTGTTATGATGCATTCTTATATTGTAACATCATTTTTTGCAGGTTTGAAAACATTTTACATCAATAAATCAAATTTTTGTTGTTGAACCCGCCGTAATAAAAATTACAACATATAAAAAGTCGTTCTATAAGCAGCAGCAACGCAAAACCTCAAGTGTGTTTAAGAATGTATTATTGCTTAATTTGTACAAAAAAATATGATTTTACCGCTGGCAAATTTTTATCGGTAGATATTATACTAATTGCGTAAGTTTGGGATGTATATAGTAGCGAATTTGTAACATTTCAGGTTGTATTTATAGATTTTATACGAATAAAGATCACACTATGTACAAAAGAAAATTTTACAGAAACCCGCAAATATACGATTAAATGTTTTTAAATGTCGCAAGTTTTAGTGTTTTGCTTGCTAAATTTATAATAATGTTTTAGACTACAAAAATAAAAATCTACGTTAACACTGTAGCATTCCTTTTTAAGTTCATATAGTCTTCAGCATGTGCGTAAAAAGTCTAATTTTTGCATGAGCCAGATTTTTGTTTTGATAAAGTAATTTTAAACCTGTCTTGGTGCTATAAATTACAACTAAAATGCGCAAAAGCAAAAAATAAATAGATTATTGTCAATTACTGAAAATAAAATAACTACAAGAAAATAAATACTTATAAAAACTTTTTTCATAATCACTTGCGTATTGAACACGGGTAATGCATTACAGTCCAAATTTTACAGAATGGTTGCAATTTTTGCGGCTTACATAAAACCACAAAAAAATACTTTAATATTTGTCGTTTTAAACCGTGCTAACACTTAATATAAAAGTTTTGACATAAAAAGGTCCGTCGTCTATGTGTCAAGTAGATATATTTTACATATTAGAGCGTTATTATATCGTAAAACGAGTACAAATATAAACTTTATTTTGCTCGGTAAACGCTAATACACTTGATACAATAAACCTAGCGCCCAATTATGCAACCCCGCAAACCTTTATGCGTGAAACAACTTATAAGGCATAAACGAAATCTGCGCGTACTAATATACCCTTTTTTCTTGTCATATTTGTACATAAAAGATAAAAACCCTGTTAAATGATTATTTTGTAAATAATGTATTTTTCTACGTATTTTACATAGCTATAAAACGATACACTTGATTTTAGTTGTTTACTTTTTAGTATCAACATTATATAAAAGATTTTTGATTTATGTTATATTTTTTTTATATTATCATGGCAAGTTTCATGTTGTTTGAAAACCTTGTTGTTGCTAAACACAGACATACTATGCTAAATGTCGTTTCGTCATACATTTAAACATTTTAAGTGTAAGACTGTTGTGCTTTTGATACTTTATAACTAGAAAAAATAATTAAATTGCTTGTATCACTATTCTTAAGTTTGCAATTGGTTGCTGGTGTATTTGATAGCTTGTTAAAGGCAAAATCATAATCAGTGTTTGATTTACAAAATTTATGCAATAAAAAAACATATAAAAATAAAAAGTGCTCTTTTTTGTGTAAGAAAAGTTTTGCCTATTTTTTATTATGTCTGAAGTATAAGGTAATAAAAAAAATGTTGATTTCGTTACGTAGGTATACATTCCAGCTTTTTTTTTTATTAAGATTTTTTAAAAAAAAAAGCTTTATCCCTATATACACTTTAAAAAACCATATGGTGTCTTGATACAATGATTCAAGGTCCTGCAGGACATTATATGGTGTCATTACGTATGGGTATTTTATTACACATAATATCATATGGTGTCAAGGCGTCCGATAAAAATGCCAGTTTAGAAAACTTGAAAAAAATAAAATAGTACCGGTATACTTTTCCTTATTTACAGTAGCACGTCATATGATACTTTTTCATGTGTCCAGGGGATCGAGAAAGCAGAGATTTGGCCAAAAACTAGAGTATAGGCATTTTTTACTGCAAAAACTCTGATAATTCCATTTTTTAATGTAAAATACAACATTATTTAAATTTTTTTCTGATCTTAACGAACAGAGGTTTTATTGCATACAAACCTTTTTGTTTGCAATGTACATGTGCATATACATCTAGTAAGCTTTTTACCCTTGTATGCTTTGTTGCATTCTATACAAAATTAAGCTAAAATGCAGTAAACGGAGGCGTGTTCAATAGTACAAATGGCTGTCAATTTTTTTACTGCAAAATTTAAACAATACTGTCGCGTAAATCATTTTACAAATGTAAAGAGGCGTTTTGTATACTTTGTCAAATACATTTGTTTACAAAGTATATAAATCGATGTAAAAAAAACAAAACACGATCCCATGTTTGCATTAAATATATTATTACGGTTTAAAAATTATGTGTTGCATTTTTAGCTTTCAAAATAGTTCATGATCTATGTACACGGAGAATATCAATCTCTAAACTATTGATAAACTTATATCCACTAGCAAATACACAGTTTAATAACATAAAAAAGTATATCATTTGATCGTATAAAATATACAAAAGACTTTCGCCTATTTTTATTATGTTTTTGTGATCAAATCTATCATGTAAGAACCTCATAATAGAAGAAATCATTATTGTCCCCCCTTTAAAGGTTTAAAAGCTGTTGCACAAAAAAAAAATTAATGCTACGCAAGTGTCTTGCTTTAAGCAAATTACAATAATACATTTTTATTAGACCTAGTTTATTAATGAAAAGATCTTTTTTTAATTAATAATCAGACCTTTCTAGTATAAATGCGTACTTCTAGAGATAAGTTTACAGTGCCATTTAAGTAAAAATGTTTTTTTACGTATTAAATATGCTGTTGCTGCGTGCAACAAAAAAACAAATTCAATGCACATGTAAAATAAAATAAAAATTAAAAGGTTGTCAGTGTTCATTCTTTTTTTATATATTTTTTTAGTTTGGTTGACAGTGGCGTATTTAGAATTTTTTTACAAGAGGTGTATTAAGATGGATTTTTTTTTAATCTTAATATACGAAAAGAAGGTCAAAACTTACAGAATAAACTAATATAAAAGAACGTTTTTTTTTTTTTTGCAAAAAAATGAATTCTAATGTGCAAAATATCTTGAGAATCTTTTATGTAGATTTTCTTATATCGTAACCCTCACACGGAGAAATATTAAAAAACATATAGATTATACATTTTTGCACATGTGCAAAAATGTAAGCCAATGTGAGCGACAATATTGTTCTTGTTAAATGCCACTTGTAATCGTTACCGACATATATAAACACAGCACAGTTTTGTATTAGAAAAAAACGCGATTTTAGTGTGCACCTGACTATATACTCTATACGTAATTATAGGCAGTTTTACGCTAGAAATATGTATCACTTTTTGTTTGTTTATTCAGATTTATTTTCTTTAAGTACATTTGCGTGGAGTCGTATACACGTGAAACTTAAAATACAGAAATTAGGCAAAAAAAAATGTTTCAACAATTGTAGTGAACAAGGTAAAAAGCGATTGGCTTCGATGTCGAAAAAAGTACAGCGCCTCGTGCAAAATAATAAAAAAGTGTCCAAAAAAGTTTCAGAAAGTTTTTATACTGTTTTTTTTAACCTAGTATTCTGTATTTTATAATTCGGTACGCAAAGATATCTTTGATCACATTGAATAATAAGTCAATTAAAAAAAAATTACAAACACGAAAAAAGAAACTGTCGTAACAAAGCATAACAAAAACGCATACGCATTATGGGTTTTTAGCTGGTAAACTAATATTTGGCTTTTACAAGATACAGCAATAAAATGACATCCCCGTTGTAACACACTTTTTGTTGCATAAGACATGCTTTTTATGAGGATAAGCTGTCACTGACGTAAAAGTGTATTTTTTACCTATAAAAAGCCGCATTGTCTGTACAATATAATTAAAAGTAAATGTGATGCAAACTAAGTTTTTTGTAAAAGCACGATGTAAATAAACTAATGTTTGCACTTATTAAATTTAAAAATAGATGTAAAATCTTTTCTAAAAAGTGAAGCTGACTTGGCTCTGGTCTTACAAAAAGATAATGTATTGTTTTATACAAAAAATAAACATACAAAAATGTCATCATAACTAAAAAAGCTCTATTTATATATGTGTGTGTTATTGATTTAAAAATAAGTCAATACATAAATACCACGAAAACTAAAAATGAAAGAAACATAGAAATAGTTTGTTGTACTGACGTGTTATTAAATAAAAATTTTGACCTATTTAATTGACAAATTTTACACAAGATTTTCAACTACTAAAATTTAAATTTAGCAAGTTATCGTTTAAAAACAAAACAAAGGCGATAAGGGTGAACAAATAAAAAATATCAAGATTATATATTCTAAAAACATCTCCTTGTATTTTTTTCTTTGCGTCAAAGATGTCACAACGCCAGTCAACGATGTTTTTATGACTCAAGGCTTACGAATATTTAGTATAATATGATCATTAGCAGATGTTGAGTTGTTGCATAAAAAAACTAGTTTTTCGCTTATATGTATGCGAAATTGCACAGGAAAAACCTTTTTTTGGTTCTACCAGATATCTGCATAGTCTTTTGGCATCTGCTGACAATATAATTATATTGGAATTTAAATGCGCTAGAAAATGTTAAAATGTACATATTTGCAATATGAAATCATACATACACACAAAATTTCTGAATGACCGCACTGAGACGCGCTCGCGTTGTGTTTTAGTTTTCACGGGATTTTTAGTATAGCAGTAGATTTTTACTACGATTATTTTGGTTTCAACTATTATACATTACACTCTGAGGATTCGTTCCTTGTTTCCAACTAGGTTTGACATATGCGTTTTATTTAATTTACGCCAATATATTAGTCGTGGCCAGGCACGTAGTCAAAAAACCAAAATTCGTAAAAAAGGGCCCCCAAACCTATTTTTATTAAAAAAAGAAAGGCTTTTTACAAAAAAAGAGCGGATTTTTATACAAAAACAAATAAAAAGAAGCGCTACCTATTTCGGTTAACACAGAAACAAAAAATATAACAAGCAAAACAAATATATATTTTTAAAATGATTTATAATCATATAATCTACAAAAAAAGTCAAAAACAAACTCCCTAGGTACGCCCCCCCCCCTTTCTACGGGCCTGGTCGTGACCAGTACGGTCTACGAAATTTTTTTTAATTTACAGTTTTTTACTAATAATATATGTCGTAACTGGCAAAACGACACAATGTTATGTTTACTTGGGGGCTTTTAAGTAAATGAATAAATCGGTTTGCCACAATAATTGTATTGATTATGCACTCATAATCTCTTTACGAGAAACAAAAACATTGAAAAAGAGTTAACATATTAATATGTGAACAAATACAAAGCTAGAATAAAATATAACAGACGATAAAATAGTACGAGATTTGTGTATGCTATTAAAAAAAGCAAGGTTTTTTTTCCAAAAAGTTTGCTTATTGATTTCTTTTTTGTTTTATGCAACATTTTATTTACAAATAGTTTTTTTCTTTTTGTATGTTTATTTATTTAACAGTGCGTTTAACAGTTTTTTTGATACTATAGTTTAAATTATTTGACAAAAAAAGGCTCTAAGGCAATTTTTTGTAGTAGGAACATCTTGTATAGTTAGATCTTGCACAAATTTTCTTTAATTTGAGGGTATTATGTTTAAATAAATTTATGCTTATTTTAATACCAGAAATGTGTACAAATGGTAAAAAATGCACTTGTAGCCAAGCATGCAGATAACAAACGATTGAAATACCGTTTTTTAGCAAATTTAATTTTTCACGTATTCAATATATATAATTGAAAATAATTAAATATTTATAACAGTGTACAACAACCATCCTTTTATGAGTTATGGTAACGCATTAACAAATGACTATTCTTTGGCCACCAGCTATTTGCTTATTTTATTAGCTATAAACTTTTTTGCGTCAACAACTTCATTCGTAAACTCGCAGTCGATACGTCGAAATACAATTATAGTTTTTTTTTTAGAAAAAGGGCTTGCTGAAATTGACAAAAAGGCTAGTTTTTGTTTTTTTTTGCTGTTTCTGTTCGTTTTTTTACAAACTTGTAGACATTATAAATGTAAAAAATCTCGATTTTGCGTTATTTCTAAAATTTTGTATAACTAGCATAAATTTTTTTTTTGTAATTTTTTTTTTCATAAAAAAAGCAACGATAAAGTATTAAATCATAATATAAATGTTCTTAGGCATATAAAACGTTTACACATGATGTAAAATGCAACATTATGGTATGTAGTTACACTTTTGACGCAAAATTATCACTGAACGCTGATTTTTATGTACTATAAGCTCCAAAAAGGTATTCAAAAACGTAAATGAATTGTAAAAAACAAAAATTAAATGGTAAAAACTAAAATCAGCATAGTTCATAGAGTATCTTTTGGGGACTTACTGACGGTAAAAAATTTGTTAAAAAAATCGTGCCGCAATGTTGCTGTAAAGAGTACTGCAATAATTGCAATTTTTTTATCTCAGGACGTATGAGATATAATCAATTTGTTATTTGTTTGCCCGATTACTAAGGTTTCGACATTGAGAACCATAGTTTTAATTTAATAAATATATTAACTCGAGTCTTAAAATTTTTATCTAAAAAAAAATTATATGTCTTTTTTTATAAATAAAAAAAATTAAATGTGTTTAATTTTTTAAATCTTTAATAAGATATAATGTGTCCCCTTAAATAAAGGCAGGTAAATTTTTACGGGGATGGGAAGGGGGTTAAACGTCTTCACCCCCTGGATACGCCACTGATGTGCACTTTTTGCAAATATGGTGCTATTTGTGCTATACACTTATACGCTAGAAAACGTAAATACGGCTTTTTTTGCGCATTTTTTTGCTAGCTTCTAAACTTTTCGAAAACAACGAAAAAAAAGAGAATACGATAAAACCGTTATCTGCATGCCACTGAACTAGTCGACTATCATTAAAACTTTTAGGTGCAACATTTACCTACTTATGACGTGTATATGACATTTTATACAAAATATTACCAATTGAAATGGTTGTTATATTTGTAAAGTAAAAACTAACACAGGAAACTCTTTTTATGCCCTACACAACTAACGAACTTGGTAAGCTTGTTAAGCAAAAAATATGTTTAATAGCAAATGCGTCGTAGATATAAAAATTTCGCATAAACCTATCTTATCGAGTATATGTGGTTGATAATATAACTGTCAATATACCTGTGAATGTATTGCATACTTTTTTTATTGTCAAAAAAAAGTAACTTACTGCAACTGTTTATAGCGCAGCAAAATTACATTCTCTAACTCATGCATTTTCTAGCATATTTATTGTGAACTTGTCAAGATTGACTATAAACAAATCAAAACACAATGTATGTTATTCGCTGTTGAATTGAAGTCCTAAGTAAATGGATTTTTAAATACTGCGTAGATCTGTTGTATGTAAGCCAACATGCAATTTTTGTATATTTTTCTCTTTTTTTCTACAAAATAATAATGTTGTCAACGCCTCATTAGCCCTTATTAACAGCTGAAATCTACATGAAAAACATGCTCGTTATTTAAATATATTAAGGAATTAATTCAAAATTTTGGGTTCTTTCTTTTATATGTTTTTTTATATTTTCTCTTTTTTTAGAATTTTTTAACAATTTAAATATTCAGAAAATATTTTTTTAGAAGATGACTATAGAAAAAAAAAAAGCTAGGCCGATTACAAACTTGCATTTTTTAATGCGATCTTTTTCATTAGTTTTGTTAATTTGATCTAACAAAAATGGTGTATATAAAACGTCTGGCAACGTAACTTAAACATAAATTACACTTTTAAACTAAACAAAACGCATTTATTTGCTTAAAGACGGCACCCTTTTTTTTTGTATCTGCTGTATTTTATCGCAATCCTTAAGTCATTGTTATTGTTGTTATGCGTCGATAAAAAATTTTTAAATGTTAATAACATTCGATAGCTTTTTATTATGAAATACGTGCTTAACAAATAGTAAAATGATTGGGTCAAAACTGACTGCTAAATATATGCCAATACATAAAACTGTATATTATTACTTATGTTGTTCAAAATCTGTGAGCAATTACCATCGTCGTACTATTTTTTACTCTTCGTCAGTTGTCTTAATGCGTTTTTTATATAAAAATTGCATGCGAGTCTTTATACTAACAGCAATATATGTACTTATGAGTACTTGACACAACCTTAAAGAAAATAAAATCATGACGTGGTCGTACTAATACAAAAACATGTCATACGATGATTTTTTCAATTACATAAAATTCTATTTTTTACTACTTTTTGTTTACAATGCTTGGGTATATTTATGTTTGCAAGTTGGCAGCGGTTTTACTGATCTATCGGCTGATAAATGTAACCCTAAAAATATTGTGTGGATTATATGCTTAAGATAACAAGATAATGTGTATGATGGAAATAGCGTTACAATTAAAATTGTTTTTTGGCCGCAAAACCGATAAAAATTGCAAAATTATAGGTTTTAATCATTGTTGCTTACAAATATAACATGATTGTGAAAAAACTGTTAAAAAGATTTATACGATTTTCAAGCTTTCTTGTGGCTCTTATTTAAACAGAAAAGTGGTGCAGTAATCCACTAAAAAAAATTTGTCTTTTTTCTGATGCGCTTCTTTGAGATTTGTCTTCCTTTATAGGTGTATATATTAAATATTAAATTATTTTTTTGAGACCCCTGAATATGGGAGTTATCACTTAGAACTTTTATATTTCAGTGTCAAAGTGGCATCCTAAAAAAAATTCCAAAGGCAAAACTTTACCATTGGAATTTTTCATTATATTTTTCCAATGAAAATAAGAATACGGGAGCTTACCTTGGACAGAAATTATTTCATAAAGAAAAAATCTTCCTATAAGCAAAACAATATTGTACATTTAAAAAAGATTCAAATGGAAATATTTTTGTAATTGGATTTTGTAACCACTTGTAGTTGGCGCGGCAAAGTCAAATAAAAAAATAGACGATCACGTCTAGCTAAATTCATTTAAATATTTCAAAGTTTTCATAAGAAAAAAATCGCAATAAAAAAAGTATCCTTTAATAAAAGCGCATTTAATGCAGTTAAAAAAAGGGTGATGTGTTTCTATATTCGTACTAACAACAATGCCAAAAAAAACGGCTGCAAGTTTGTATGCTAATGTAATGATGCATATGTAAAAAATTTGACTAGATACAATTGCAATATCCGGAGCCAGATAACGGCCGTTTTCTTCGTTAAACAAAACCAACGCACGGCTACGCACATATAAAAAGCACTACATAAAATACACGATCATATCATAATAACAGCAGAGTATGCTGTGAATACAACTGCATAATGGCCATTACAAAAAAAATCAAGTTGATCAGTCGCGTAGGCTACATTTATGATGCCCAGGACTATTCAAACTTCGTTTTGTTTTTGATGGGATAAAAGTTTAAACTAACATGCACAAAATCTTAACAATAGTTTTGAAAATTATTAGTATATTACTTTTTTTTTCAAAAAAAAATCCTGCACTAAAAAATAACTCCCTTTCTTACAGTCGAGCATGACTTGAACTTTAGGGCTTTCAAAACCAATAGCCCGTTTTTGTTAACACGCCACTTAAGCCAGTAAAATGTGTTTTAATACAAGCGAAAATAAACTTAAAACATGAAATAGAGCAAAATTAATGTGCCAATAGAGTGCATCAAAAATTCATATGCATTTAATATAAAAGAAAACGTTCGTAAATACTTTAAAAGAATTTATAAAAACCCTTAGGATCTTAAATATCCTAATTATAAAAACCATAACAAATCATCGTTTATTAACAGGCAACAATACTAAAAAACTACATTTCTGTTCGAAGCAAGAACTTGCATTTGATATTAAGACTTTTACAGTGTGCAACTACACAATCAAAAATGTAACGCAGATATATTCTACCTGTTTGTTATACAAATTGCCAATTTCATTGTGTGAACCGGTATTAATTGCCATTGCTATTATACCGCCAATTATCATTAACTTGCGAACACCAAAAAAAACAGCAAATGTATATACAAAAATACTTTGACAACCGCAAAAAAAAATTCAATGCGAGATGTATCATTTATATATAAAAAAAAAATTGTAAAAATTTGTTTGACTATAAAAATGCAAATTGATGTATAAAATATACGTGTATAACATAATTTCAAAACCTTTGCAAACCGATATTTGTGCATATAAAAAGCAAAAACGTTTAACCTTAAGAAATATTTGCGGCAGCATGGCACAAAAACACGTGGACAGTGCGCCTTATCTGACACAAATTTTTTTGCGAAAGGGTATTAGGAACTATCAACCTGCTTTTGAAGAAAAACGCAAAACCATAAAAATTTTAGAATAGTCATTGTTTAACTCTTTTGTTATGTATGAATACTAGTAAACTATAATTTTGTGCATACTGAATCGATGTAACTGGTATATTTTATTATACCTATATTGGCATAAATGTAAAAAGTTCTTTATTCCATATAAATATGCTCATTTTAAAACTGCTGCATACAAAAAACCTGTAAATGATTAATTTTTGTAGTTAGCGGCGTGAACTACAAAAAATCGACAAGAAACATTTGAAACATAAATTTTGCAGCCCCAAAACATATAAAAACCGTAAAAATTTAACTGTTTAGTAATAGGGAAAAATACATAAACGGTCTAAAAAAAGGCGAAGTTTGTAATTTTTACTCTAGAAAAACCGAGTGAGTTACATACACACAATACCCTACTTGGTTCTTTCATGTGTATCAAAAAAAAAATAAACAACGCAACGAACCGTCTGGATTATTTTTAAATATACACAACACGCAAAGATTGCATTAATTTATAAAGCTACTCAACTAGCTTGTTTTCGCTATGAAAATTTTTACTTACAATTGTTCTACAAACAGGTAACCTGCTATATGTGTCTACAGAAAAAAAAAACTAACAACTATGATTTTCTGACAAAAAGTATACATAAATTTTTGTTCTTTCAAATGTTGTAATCTTTTTGATTATTAAAATTTATCTTCGTAAATAGAGAACTATTACACGATAATCTTAAAAATAACATAAAGTAGAACCAACACAATAATTTTTTGCTATTTTAACAAGAAGTATTGCATCTTGATTACGGTAACTAGCAATTAATTAGTTAAATGTCAAAAATTATTTGGGCATTGACTTAAAATGTTTTTTAATAATTTGTAAACAAAAGTAAAATAATGTGCATAACACAGAAATGACACTAACAGGCATGAAAAAATTAAATCGAATATTAACAGTTGTTATTGGTGTAGTTGATTTTTTTGGTTGCAAAAGTGTTTAAAAAACACTGGCTTATTTCAAAAAAAAAAAAACAAACGTGCTGATTTTTGCAAAAATTTTTGCACTGTTTGTTGTCGCTCTGAATTGTTTACTATATAGTTTTATTTTAAATTTGGCAGTTTATTTTTCTTTACATAATATTTACTAAAAATTACATTAAAAGAATGAATATTTATGTTTTCCCTAAAACAACTTTTTAGCAAACGTAAATGGATGCTGTTGCTAGCGCGGGATTTTTTAGGTAGGCTATTCCTTAAAGCAACTTGATGAAAAAGAAACGAAAAATTAAAAAAGCTAGTTGATATAAAAAATTTCTTTTATAGGGTTACTGTTTTTTGTGTAAAAAAGTGTATATGAATAGTACATAACAACGGTAGGACATGCCATATGAGTATTCTTACAACTATGCATAACAAAAATCAAACATTTCTGTTATATGTTATACAAATTGACTTGTTTCATGTTGTGGTATGTGTAGTAATAAATATATAATGGTTTAACTAATAAATATGCATTTTTATAATTGATAATTTTTACGTGTTTCGTACGGTTGATACATAAATATTCGAGATCTATACAATACAAAAAGCTGTTGCAAGCTTTTAAGGTTATATTAAATGCCTAAATACTTACAAAAACTGTATCATTGTAGTTCTACATGTTATATTATATGTCTTAATTTATGACCCAAATTCAAAATATGTTGATTTTTATACAGTAGAACTAGTTCTATGTGTTTTTACGCTTTTTGTCTATTTATAAAATAAATGGCCGGTTTTAAAGTTATTTGTCAACATGTAAAGATGTAACGAATTGTTTTGCGAAACAAAAAGCGAAATATATTGACATCAAATAGCAATTAAATATATATTTTTTTTTCTAAATTATTACTATATTGTAAAATCTTCAGGTAAGCTCAATTAACTTTATAATGTCTTGATGCTTAAACTTGCAAAAACAAATATTATGTATTATGCAAGGTCGCGTATAAAAGAAAACAGTAATATATTGCTTGTAGACAGATTGCAACAAAAAAAACGACCGGAACTTAGCCCAAGGGTTACCGAAATAGTATATGAAACAGCTGTAATTTAAAAGACGGTTTTCTTTTGATACGGCATTTTTTTTGATATTAATGTTTTTTTTTTGCATACTAGTACAAATAATGTTTCTTTTTATACATAAATAGTTTTGTTCTTTGTATGAATATTTTTTTTGTTAGAATCTTATAAAAACCCTATAAAAAATAATATCTCAGGTGTAAAAACGGTAATGCGGTTCAATATCCAGGATAACGCTTGGTAGTATCTACGGTTTTTTTAGAAGTACGATCTTATCTGGGGTTTTGATTCGTAAAATGACAGCTATTAAAAGGATAATTAGTTAAGTAAAAAACAATTTTTTTTGGATACGTCTAAAAAATTACAAATAAACATCTAAGAAATGTATTTAGGTAAACGTAATCGATGCTGGAATTTTGAAATATTAACTGTTAAAAAAATCGGCATAATGTTAGTTATGATCAATCGGATACTCAAGGATGATTAATAACTACACGCCATTTTCTGTTTAACAGCGTGGCACTACAAATAGAAATTAAGTTATATACAAAACATTAACACAAGAGCACCAAAAAATGTTTTTTGAAAAATAAACTAAATCATGACAAAAAAAAACATATTTTTTTATTACAAAAAACCATTTAATAAATTGATATATTTTTAATGTTTGATTTTTATACAAGATTTAATACAGCCACGTTTTTTTGACCAGGTTCGGGTCAATTAATTTGACGTTTACTTTAATCCGGGTCTAGTCAGTAGTAGTTAGACCTAGTAAAAGGTTATTTCCGTGACTAGTTATAGAAAGGCGAAGAAAATTGTATAATTTAAAACATACTTTTTGCACAAAAAAAGAAAAATGATGGTACACGCAAAAAAGACAAATACAAATTGCCGCTGAGATGCGGACAATTTGTAATGGAGATTTTTACAACAAAGAACCATGTGGATTTTTTTAAAACACTCACGAGATCTTTTTGTGCAGATTTTAATATTTTATATTCGGCAATATTACATTTTATTTTTTTTTTAACTTGAAAGTATCTCTAATAGTATTTTATATGCAAATATTTTTATACCTGTAGAGACCTTTTCAAGGATTTTTGACAGGGATTCTCTGCAAATATTTTTTCTTTTTGTAGAAAAAAATCTCTCTGATAAAATTCTCTCCAGAGATTTTTTGGGCGTATCTTATAAGAAAAAAGTTATATAAAGGTGTTTTTGAAAGCTTTAGTTTGTTAGTTTTTATAATGGCTTGTATTTTTCTCGAAGATCAATGCTAGTAATATATCCACATATTTTTGCTTGCTGCTGTTCTTTATAACAAATTGGGCACAACTTATATACTGTAGACTTAGTAAGTAAAAATGCACGCTGCTTACACACATACTGTTGGTGCTAATTTTTTTTTCCACATCATCAAAATAAATCATGTTTTTTTAATAAAACGCTAAATATTTTTATGTTTTAATGGTTTTTATATTTTTTATTGTAATTAATTCGTAACCGTATTTCAGAAAAAAAGTATGAAATCATGCAACAGTCATATGTAAAATTTGTGTCCTACTGTAGATTATTATTCATTTTTGCGAATAAAGCCCGCTGCAATTTTTTAAAGTTAATTTTATTTTGCATAATTAATTTTGAACAAGGGGTTACTATGTAACGTATGTAAAAAATAAATATGAATATTTTTTTTTGTTCTAACTGTAAAATGTTTTTTATAGCTAATCGTTTTTTTAAAAAATATATTCGTAAAGAGTTGCGCAATCGATAAATTTTTTACAATTGAATTTTTGTTGTAATTTTAGTTAACATAAAATTTACTTTTTAGGTGTTTTAAGTAGTATTCGGCTTTCTAGTTGCAAACTATGGCGACCTTGCTCTTTTAATCTAAATGCATAAGTCGCAATAAAATGTTAAACCATAGTGAAAATCATATTTATCTCCTACGGGAAGAATAATTTGCTGAGGTGATTTTATCCCAAAATTAGTACATGTCAACTTTTCTTTTTACCCCAAGAGACGAAACACATATATGTACGGGTAATATATGCCGATATGGCGTTCAGAAACACAAAAATGTGCGATTTTGTATGCCGGTGTCCCGTGGTAAAAGCGTACCTATACTAGGAGAGGAAACTCGTAGATACTTAAATAGACAGGATAAAAATCATTTTGAGATACAAACAAAGGCTGCTGTATTTTTGTATGTTGAACATGCATAGAATTTATAGGAAAAGATTTTTTTCGTTTCATTTATGATACGTAAAAAATAAAAAAAATGCGAGATATAAATTTTAGCTCTTATAGGCACAAAAAAAGAATTAATTATAGTTTCAAATATGCTTTTATAATTATATATATATATAAAGTAAAAAAATTCTAAATTGTTTTAAAACCGTCTTTTCATCCGAAAAGGAAAAAGGAATGTAGTATTAGTTTACATTTATTTTTTGTTACGTTAAAGCATTTTTTTAAATTTGCTTATATCAATGTCTTGATTTTTGAGTGGACGATTTTACTACGAGTGTACGTGTTTAGAACAATAGTAGAAATGTTCATTAGTAAAAAAATGTCAAAAAAACCGGGAAATTTTTATAACTTAAAAAAAAAATCAATTTTTAGTTTGCAATAATGCAATTGTGTGTATATGTGCTTTATTTACATTTATTTAAATTAAGCTTCTAATTTTGTCTATTCTGGAATAGTGCCAGAGTAAAATTTTAGCGGAAAATTAGATAAATACAAAAATGCGTAATTATAAATTATTTAGGATCACTTTTATATTTATTTTTTGACTATAGAAAAATTTAACTTTAGGTTTTTTTACGAAATAAAGCAATGATTTTATAAATGAATCGAAAAACACAATTTTTACATATTGCTAAAAACATATTTGCAAAACAATATTGGCGCTTAAGCGTTTGATTTTCTTAATCTTTCAGAAATAAATTTGCTATGAATAATAATAGTGCACTTTTAGCTTAAAAAAAAATTTTTAAAAAAAGATTTTTCTTGCATTGAACGGGCTATTTTATTGTGTTTTGTGCAGTTGTGGCACGGCGTGATTACGTGAATGCCTCATAGTGACCATATTTCATAATTTCTATATTAGTAAAAAAAAAATATTAAACAAAAACATTTGCACACCTTGATTCAAAGAAAAAAAACAGCATTATTTTTATCTATTTCAGTGCAACTATTTCAATGGCTTTGTTGGTGGTAAACATTCAAATATGCCTGTTTTACCACCAGAATCTAAAAGAGACGAAAGAGTCAATGGCATTGACCCTCCTGCACAAATACAACGTGCAATAGCCATGTGAGAGTCTAATGTCTCTTTCCCGCGGGTTGGAAATAGAAAAGGAAAAGAGAACGGGCTGTATTCATTGACAGCTGTGGGGATAGTGATGATAGAAAAAATCTGTGATATATCTGATTAAACTCAGATATAATAACAACAAAGAAATAAATAAATAGTTATTATCTAAATGGTTTCGTTGAAGAAAGTAAAGAATGCGCCAGCCTCATCCAAAAGGCTTTTGATTTTTTCGGCTACATTTAGGGATGTGCAAAATTAATTATCGTGTTGCATAATTGGTAGCATAAATCACAATTACCAATAAGCATCTTTGTTGAATCAGCATATTAATTACAAGTATTTGTTTTATTGACCAAACTCTAAAAGATACAAAGTAATATGTATTTGTTTTTTTAATTACACAACAGCAGCTATTTACAACACCACAATTACCGATCCACATAAAGGCACAATTGTTTTTATGGACATACAATATATTTTCATTATGGGCGAAACATATTTAACATTTTTGTCATATGTTTGCATATTTTTTAATTTTATTTATAAAAGTAGCTGTATTGGTTTCGAACAAAGAAAAATAAAAAATTGTCTTCGGTATCACAATAAAAATTTTAATATAGAGTTTTTAACAATTTTTTTTCAAAATGCGTATATATCAGTTATTTAACTTTTTTGTATTGATTAAAGAACAATGTTAATAAATTCTAATGTAACATCAATATTAATTATCTTTATTCAGATATATTTAATGAATGTAAATCTAACGTTTAGTTTTTCTTCTATGGATATTTTTCTATTGGGTATGTTTTTTTTGATTGCATCTAAGTGCCCACCTCGCTCGTTTCTCTACGAGAGGCAAAATGAAAAATATACTTTGAATTATTAGGGTATCTTTTTAATGGTTAGTATTTCAAGATAGCAGGGTCTTTATATAGGTGACTTTCTTGTGTGTAGGTATATTTAACCGCATAAATGGGATTTTTATGGTTTTATTAAACTGTTAATATATACACATTTGAGTTTTTATATTTAATATGTCGTTTCTACTAAATATGCCTGCTGATTCACGCATAAAATCCAACATAAAACACTCGTATATTATCCTAACAAAAAAGTGTATAAATATATTTGTCTTATAACCTATAATAATCTTACCATTTCAGCATCTTAATATACACATAAAAAATTTCTTTATAACCAGCACAATCAACTAGCGATAAAAGTGTATAAAGGTGTTGATGAAAACAATGCTGTTATCGTCAAAGTAGGAATCTACTTTTTACTATTTACTAAAACTTAATAAAAGTAAGTGTGCTCAATGAGAGCGTTTCGGTTTTGACCAGACTCTAAATAGTAATAGAATATTAACTTATTATTAAATATACTCCTTTTAAGTATCTTTTGCCGTTTTTTTGTACTAGTTACTATAGAAATATGCTTAGAGTAATATTATGATACTGAAAGGCTCGATTATTGACGATTAATAAAAAGTAACAATAAAAAAATTTTTATGTTTAGAATTTACTATAATATAAATATTTCTTTTCGTGATCAAAATTTATTAAAAAAATTGAAAACTGTATATAAAATGACAACCCCTGTATTTTTACAACTTGACGAAAAAATAAAAAATGCATTTATGGTGAAAAAATCAGGTAACACAAAAATTAAAATACTGTCGTAAATTTTCTCACATATTCTATGTAAACCAGAATAAAAACTGCAAAACCATTAGGAATTGCTTTTATGCTGACTCTCAGTAGAAAAGTGGAAGTGATTACTTGGATGTGATCAAATAAAACTAATGCACAATTAAATTGTATCAAAAAAGGTATATTAAACATTATAATGTATTTTTTCTATATTTTAGATATGTGTTAAGAAAGTTGTTCACGATGTGACGGTACGATGTAGTAATATAGTTCGTAAATGCCGTCAAAAATCTAGTAATTGTGTAATTTTATTTTATTTTGCTGTAATTATAGCCGATAAAACATTTTCTTTTTAGTTGTGTGGGTTCGAAGAAAATCTTATTATTTTTTTGTATTCCAATGCTTCTCTTTTTATAATTTTTATAAAAAAACATGTAAAAAGATGTTTTCTAAAAAACCGTCTATAAGGTTCAAAATTGTTTGCCCAAACAAAAATTTCCCTTTATCGTGGATCGGTATTGTAATTTTCGCATAGATGTTGTATTGTTTTAGAATAAAAATTTTTGCATTAACATTTTGTTTTGTATCTTTTAGACTAATTATGTATAATAAAATACTTGTAATCTTACATGTTGATTATAAAAGATGCATATTGGTACTTGTGATTTACGCTCAAAATGTAGCAAAATATACTTTATTAAATAAAACCCATCAATTTAGGCGGAAATATAAATAATAGATTTAATATGGTAACCTTAAACAAAAAACATATATTCTATTTCTTTTTTCATTTCTTGAATCAGTGTATAGAGATTTTTGTGTGATTTTTTTATGTTTCTTACACAAAGAAATTAGAAAAACAGGCTCTTGCATGCAATAAGAAACTCACACGTCCAAAAATAGCAACAAAAACGCGGCAATATAGCCTATTTTTGCAGAAAGTCAATTTTTTGCCAACATCTACTTGTTAAAGAACAATACTGCACAATTTTTATTTAAATAAAATTGTTTTGTAAATGTGTGAGTACATTATACGTTGCCATAATCTAACGTGTTAAGCGCAAATGTTTATAGCTACTAAGCTTAACAGGTTTTTTTATAACCAAAACAGACCTTTGCGTTGTTTGCGGTATAATTTGTAATTTAACATGCATTTAAAGGTCGTTTAATATATTTTTAATATTTTATCAATTTATAATAGAGCATTTTTGTTTGCATCAGATTTTCAGCCTAAATTTTTTATGCCGGAATCGCAATAGAAAATACAAAATTTGAAGCCTAACCTATTTAAATACACATGAAACAAGTTTAAACTCGAGAAATATGTTCATAAATAAAACTTGAATCTTTTTGCATGATGTTAAAATTTTGTCGTTTTTTTAACATTTTTTGAATATAAAACCGATTCTACTACTGTAATAACCCCGTATCCGTAGTACAAACGTCCACTAAAAAATCACGACATTGTGTTGGGAAAACTGGTAATAAATTGCGACAAAAACGAAAAAAAAAATCTAAAATAGTATGTTATTTTTCTTTCTACGTATCAGATAAAAATAAGGATGGCTAATAACTAGGGCAGGTAGAAAATATGGTTTTTATTTGCTTTAACTATGGTTAGTATGGTTTAAAGCCATTTTTAATATGGTTGTATTAATAGGCCATCATTTTTTGATAAAAAGCCATATAAAATATGGTTACCCGTACTTATAAATTATCATTGCCCTGTATCATGATTTACAATTTATTGTTAATTTTTTGACCCTACAAAAACATTTTTAAGAAGAAAATACCAATGTAAGAGGACAGCAAAACACGTATTTAAGTGCCGAGAGTATCATGCATTGAATATACAAGGAATTTCAACCCGATGACTAGATTAAAAATGTATAAGACGTAAAAATGAAATTTGAAGGCCAAATAGAGAATTCTGAGAGTGTGAACACAAAATATACACTATAGAGTCGCATTATTTACAAATAAGAAAGAATGGCCATGAGGAATGCATTTGCTGTCGTTATGACATGTTATGTGAACCCGGAGGAGCTCAATTTGAGTGAAGGCAAGAAAATTTGTAAATATACTTTGCAAACAAAGAAGCAAGATGGTAAATAATAAATAATATAACATTTCTATAAATTGCATTAAAATCTTATTATAACCCAAAATCTACTGTTTGTTTTTATTCGATCATATTAAATACTGGAGTTTGTGGATGAGAAGATCTAAAATGCGTATACGACAGATTTTACAAGCACGACAGCGTTTTAAATATTTGACGTGAACCATCTATTAATAAAAGTTACATATAGATAATTATTGAAAAATAAGTTTTTTATATTGTTTAATATGATAACATTAAACTTTTTTTGCAATTAAAAATAGTATTCTTGCGATATTTGTGTTTAATGAAAAGGTTTTTTACCTA